>OOFG01071691.1:0-10779 GCA_900323295.1 Molva molva | reverse complement strand
TCCAGTTGTTGTTGAACCTTCAGTTGTTGAACCTTCAGTTGTTGAGCCTTCAGTTGTTGTTGAACCTTCAGTTGTTGTTGAACCTCCAGTTGTTGAACCTTCAGTTGTTGAACCTCCAGTTGTTGTTGAACCTCCAGTTGTTGAACTTTCAGTGGTTGTTGATCCAACAGCTGTTGTTGAACCTCCAGTTGTTGAACCTTCAGTTGTTGAACCTCCAGTTGTTGTTAAACCTCCAGTTGTTGTTGAACCTCCAGTTGTTGAACTTTCAGTTGTTGAACCTTCAGTTGTTGAACCTTCAGTTGTTGAACCTCCAGTTGTTGAACCTCCAGTTGTTGAACCTTCAGTTGTTGTTGAACCTCCAGTTGTTGAACCTTCAGTTGTTGAACCTCCAGTTGTTGTACCTTCAGTTGTTGAACCTTCAGTTGTTAAACCTTCAGTTGTTGAACCTTCAGTTGTTGAACCTTCAGTTGTTGAACCTCCAGTTGTTGAACCTTCAGTTGTTGAACTTTCAGTGGTTGTTGAACCTTCAGTTGTTGTACCTTCAGTTGTTGAACCTTCAGTTGTTAAACCTTCAGTTGTTGAACCTTCAGTTGTTGAACCTTCAGTTGTTGAACCTCCAGTTGTTGAACCTTCAGTTGTTGAACCTTCAGTTGTTGAACCTCCAGTTGTTGTTAAACCTTCAGTTGTTGTTAAACCTTCAGTTGTTGAACCTTCAGTTGTTGAACCTTCAGTTGTTGAACCTTCAGTTGTTGAACCTCCAGTTGTTGAACCTTCAGTTGTTGAACCTTCAGTTGTTGAACCTCCAGTTGTTGAACCTCCAGTTGTTGAACCTTCAGTTGTTGAACCTTCAGTTGTTGAACCTCCAGTTGTTGAACCTTCAGTTGTTGAACCTTCAGTTGTTGTTAAACCTTCAGTTGTTGTTAAACCTTCAGTTGTTGAACCTCCAGTTGTTGTTAAACCTTCAGTTGTTGAACTTTCAGTGGTTGTATAACCACCAGTTGTTGTTGATGCACCAGTTGTTGTTGATGCACCAGGAGTGGCAGCCAATTGAAAGGCAACTTTGTTTCATGCATTTGGAAAAACATATCAAAATGTTACTTAAAATGTATAGGAATTGAATTGAATCATACATATCATGTTTAAGTCATACATCATACACATGTATATTTTTATCTTCTAGTGCTGAGCCAGAATATTCGAATATTTGGATATTCGTTCATTAGGTAGGTATTTGAATATCAATTTAGTATTTGAATGCTTTGTTAAAAAAATCTAAATGAAAAAATATGAGCAAATATGTAAGGTTGCGAGATACCCTCAGTCAGAGAACGCTTCGCTTCGACGCTTCAGTCTATGTTTCATTCCGAACATGTAATGACGGAATTATCCTTCATTAGTATTAGTAGTTTTGACGACTGGCCTTACAGTGTGAGAATTAGTAAAACCGACATAGACAGACGTTAAACTAACTAGTTGGAATAATAATGATATTTATTAAATGTTTTAGGGTTCTCCCCAGGATTTAGTTTTCCATAGTGGCGCTCCCACTAGTCGGTTGCATCCATAGAAATAAGAGGTTGCAGCAAGTGGCGGGTTAATGGTTTTAGAAGGGTTTTAAAGGGGTGATATTATGCCACCAGGTGTGAGTGTGATTAGCCATTACAAGTCATTTGAAAATCTGCCTTTTCCTGTGTTTTAGTGACATCACAAGTGGGAGTGTCCACCTAGATGTATGCTGGATAGATTAGTCTACCAGCCTACCCAGTGGACTGCAGCAAATGTTGCTTATCTATCCATCATACATCTAGGTGGACACTCCCACTTGTGATGTCACTAAGGCACAGGGAAGGGCAGATTTTCAAATGGCTTGTAATGGCTAATCACACTCACACCTGGTGGCATAATATCAACCCTTTAACATATTTTGTGTTCTAGGTCAACTGAATCATGCAACCTTTTGCGAAAGAACCCACTTCCAAGGCAGATGAACGGCGTGGTGTCGTCAGGGGTGACATAACCTGGAGACATCCTTTATAGCCAATCGTATAAAGGATGATGACCTCACCCATGGAGGAAGGGACAGAGGTGGAGATAAAGCTCATTTAATGTTACGTTGTTCTTTATTTATTGGAGGAACGCTAGATTTACCTCAGCTGTACTTGGTGGCGCTAAATTAAAACTTCAACATGGGTTGACACAACAGATTGCTCCTTAAAATATTCCCCTCTGTGTTTAACTGTGAAACGCCCACATAGACATAACAGGAAAAAGCAGCAGGGGCGAGACCAGTGGCTTAGCCGAACAATGGCATGCCTGTGTTGAGAAGTTGAAGTGGGCCTCAAGCTGAAAAAGGCTGTGAAGTGTCCTAAGTGGTGTGAGCCACCACAAACCTGTAGGCCTCCTTGAGCTAGATAACTTAACCACTCCTGCCTGTGCCTTAACGTCCAGAACCACCGTATGTCACTTTGGATAGAAGCTCAATGAAACGAAAGTCAGGAAGTGAAAAAATCCCTCGTCGGGTCACTGTCTTTGTACCCCACCCCGGGAGGAAAGCTCTCTAAAGGTGCATGTACGGAGGTTATAAATACCCAGGCACAACCAGGGTTTACCCTCATCCTGTCACAGGGCTGGGGGGGATGAGTGACAGTTGAAATAAGGCACCCTGGGGAGGGGGCGGCATGCCGATATCTCCTGAGGTCCCCCAGGACCCGGTATTACCATGCAGAAGCCGCGTAACATCATTAAAGTTGCATTGAATTCTGAACGGGGTTGACGGGGGCCCTGAGCTGCCAGTCTGTGTTCAAACCGAGAGTGCGAGAACAAAGAGTCGTGGCTTTTTCCTTCTGTGTTTTTTGTCGTATTTCTTTCCGTCCTTCTCTGTCATTTTAATAGACTTTCTCCAGGTGTCAGCTTCTTTGGCACTCTTCTTTGGTTCTCTCTCTCTCGCACACTCTGCTGCCCTCTCTCTCTATCTCTCTCGCTCTCCCTTTGTTTCATAGCCTCCCACACTCTCTCTCTTACTCTCTTTCTCCAAGTAAGTAACATGACTGGCCTCTCACTAGGCCAGCCCAGCCATTTAGTGACATGATTGGAGTCAGAAAATGGCTTCTAATGGCTAATCCACCTCATACCGAATGAAAATTACTTTTTGATGCGTACACACAATGGCCTTGCTCGCCCGTTTTCACTGTCAACTTATAAACACATTCCTATTTATTTATAGTATAATAAAGATATTCTCTGGTCGACACCAGGCCATTGAGAGGTTATGTAGCTCATGCATCGCTAGCTTTGTAGTAACTTGATCATTCTTCAGTTTATCTTGGCTCGATCTTCATATGTGCCATGACTTATTTCTGAATGGAAGAGGTGCTTTAAATGGAATAATAGAATCAATTGGAATGGAATGGAATCAATTGGAATGGAATGGACTCAACTGGAATGAACTCAACTGAAATGGAATGGACTCAACTGGAATGGAATCAACTGGAATGGAATCAACTGGAATGGAATCAACTGGAATGGACTCAATTGGGTTGGTCAGTTGCTCTATGTAGTCAAGTCAAATACTATAATGTGTATCCTGTAATCCTCATTTGCAGTATCAGGTGATTCACTTTGCCAGACACTGGAAAGACAGGAGTAATTTGTCATGTTACAAAAACTTTATTTTCATGTAAAGGGGAATTTTTGGTGAAAATTGATTGATATGTTTGCCACTTTTACTCATAAATTGAGCTTCAATTCAAGATGCATTCAGACTGATTCATGAATACTTATACTTAATGCGACATGGTATGATGCATAAAAACAATCATTATCATTGTTTTTGCTGACAGTAGAGTCAGCTTTTCAGTTTTCAGAACATTGTAGATATTTGATTGTGTTAGCAATGCTAATGAGTCCTACATTTCCCCATAATGCTTGACTTCAAGCTTATCGTTCATTGTAATGCTATGCTAATCCTGTGACATTGGTTCCACATCATTAGATATCCAGAAGTTCTAATGCAACAATTAGGCTCAAAGGAGGTTTGTTTTTCCTTCTGGGTAACATGTTGGCAACCATGTGTGTCTGTGCATGTGTCCTCTGACGCCCCTTCTCAGATCACATTGACTTGATTAAAGCTGTTGGTTCACAAACCTTCATAAGATCAAAGATGCAGGAAAATGATCTGTCTATAGACTCAGTGATTTTGGTGGTATAGTGGGCTTTCTACTGTTCAACGTGGTGCAATTAGCTCAACAGAGGACAGTAAGATGAATGGAAAAAATACACAATTGAATTCAAAGGAAATATCGCTGTCGGTTTCATAGCCTCACAAAAAGCCGTTGTGGGAGTGAGGACAAAGCAATCGCATTTCATGGAGCTATAGCGATTACCCCACAGACCCACGGGAGGAGATTCCAGAGTTGCAACGTGGTTAGCAGTGGGATGTCGGAGCGGGACGTACACAGTGACTAAACGGGCTGCATAAAGGAGATCCAAATCCATAGCTTACAATGAGGGATTCAGCGGCCCCTGAGCTCCCAAGGCTGTTTAGTTGGAGATCTGAGTGTGACGAAGAGATGAGGAAGTGGATCTGTAGCCTCTAGACATACACCGCAGAGAGATGCTTTATGTTGGGTACCATACCCACACACATTCAACTTTGAAAACTTAAATGTCCTCCAAAGAGGCAATATGTGGTCCTCTGATTATAGTGTTTATTGTGCAGTACACTGTATGTATTGGACCATTATACCATGATGGACCAATTTCAACGGTCTTTTAACATGCCGACAGCATACCTTAATACAATATTTATATTTTATCATTTGTACTTTTATACACGCATACTGTACCACCAGGGCTACAGCAGCAGAGGATATCTTAGCATTGATGACAGCACATTAATACTGAAATACAACAGTAATGCTGTACACAGCAGTACTGAAAACAGTTATCCCACATCTACCAATAGACCTTTACATGATGCTATCATGCCTTACCATACTGTTGTGTGTGAGTGCTACAATGCTTACATTTTATGCAATATAAATTGAACGCTTAGAAATTAAATTTTAAACAATGTCTAAAAGTAAACATTTGGATTATTAATTTATTCCCCTCAAACAACTCACTTATCGATTCATTCATTGGAGAAAGTTTTGGTAAAGCGTGCAGACTGGAAGAGCGATGTGATTAAGATCAGAAGGAAGAGCTCTGGTTTGCTCTTCATGATCAGGCTCTGAAGACAAACCCCACGGAGACACAAGACTCAACCACACTGTGATCGGCCAATTACCCCGCAGAAAAACAGAGACCCCCGCCGGGCCGCAGATAACACTACATGCTATCTCTCTGTATATCACTCTCTATTCCTATGTATATACATAGATGTCTCTTTATCTCTCTCTCTGTAGCTCTCTATATGCGGCCCCTCTCTGTCTGGTTATGCTCCTTTAAGACAGAGGAGCATAAATAAAAAACAGAGAGGATGGAATACTAATCAGGACGTGTGTTTGATACAAAGCAGTGTGTGTTTGTGTGTGTTTGTGCGTTTAGATGTTTTTAAGCAGGACAGCAAAGAATATGAAACCAGTCCAATTAAGAAGACTGATGCGTGCTTGTGTGTGTGTGTTTATGTGTGTGTGTGTGTGTGTGTTTGTGTGTGTGTGTGTGAGAGTGGGAGTGGGAGGTGGGGTAGTACGGTGTTGTGGCTGCATGGTCCGTTACCATGACAACGAGTCCCAGCCCTATCTACACACAAACTTCAAACCAAACCAAAAAAAAATATTCTTTCCCAATAATTTGGTTTGGTAAGCCTGCCTGGTATCACTGGATGTGTCTGGACCTCTCTTTCTCTCTGTCCCTCTCCCTCTCTGTCTCTCCCTCTCTTTCTCTCTCCCTCTGTCTCTCTCCTACCCTCTTTGCCCCTCTCCCTCTGCCTCTCCCTCTCCCTCTGTCTCTCTTTCTCTCTTACTGCCTGGGCTCTGATCCTTTTGATGCTGCGTGAAAACGCTCGGAAAAGAGAATTATTTCGGGAGAAAACTGCAGGTTCTGGTGACAGCAGAGGCTGATATATAATAAAGTGCTTAGTCATCGTTCACATTATTATTCACATGCTCTGTAACTCAAAGAATACAACCTACCAGAGTTAATGGGAGTTCGTTTTGGGGGCGAGGTTGAGACGGCGTCGAGGGTGATTTTGAGTGAGGGGTGTGGGTGGGACGTCAGGGGAAGATGATGGGTGAGGCTGGTGGGTGAGTTGATTTATGACGAGGGAGGGGAATTCATTCTGGTAGGAGTTGAGAAGATGACAGACTGGCTTAGAGTCAGAAAGGGGGAGAAATGCAACAAAGAAAGAGGGAGAAGGAAAAGAAGAATAGAGAGAGAAAGAAAAGATGGAAACCAAGACAGCATCCACTTCTAACAAGAAGATAAAATAGAACAAAACAATTTGAAACGATAAGAAGGATAGAAAGAAGAAGAGATAAAAAAAAGAGGAAAATATAAGAAAAATTTAATAATGAAAAGACGGAAGGGCAGAACAGTGAAGGAAAAAAGCCAATTATAGTGAAGAGCTAAAGCGAAGGAAAAAAGTTTGAAAATACATAAAAAGCAGCCAATTAATACCCATCATTCATCTCAAACGTAATCCAAATTCAGCAGCTAAAGACACCTGCTTCCTCCTACATTAACCTCTACCGTTTATCCCAGGGGCCACAAGAGACCGACCATAGTGTCAAATAACATAAAATCAAGAGGTTCCCCACACAGTCCTGTCCTCTCCCTCCCTCCCTCTCTCTCTATCTCCCTCTCTCTCCCTCCAGATCCATCACATGGCGTTTTACCAGCGCCGCCAGCTGAGGGCTGAGCAGTGGGAGGAGGGATATCGACCGGCCCTATGGGCCGCATGGAGACGCAAACGGCCCTGGCTGACAGGGGTCAAGGGAAGAAATCGATTCCACACACGGCCTGATTCTCCCAGCAAACCCCACCGTACCCCCTACCCTCCATCCCTGCTTTGGCTCCGGCCTGACGCACTCCTCTGGAGCGGCAGATGTCAGACGTTAGTGAGAGGAAGACCTCAGAGTCCACATGTTCGATACCCCAGAGGAACAGGGGACAGTGCAGTGTCTTTCAGAATGGGGTACGCATACCCCTGGTGGAGCGCCAGGGTACTGCATGTGGATTTTATTCCTGAAATAGACACATTTACATTTACATTTAGATTGTAAATGTAAATGTAATGTAAATGTAAATGTAACATTTCCAATCATAGAAATATTATATAGATGATTAAAAATAAATGTATGACAAATATTGTTCCATAAATATAGTATCAGGGCTTGTTGTTATTTCTAAAATAGTGTTGCTTTGTGCATTCCATCCTATGTTTTTCATTGTGATGTTTTCTATTGATGTTTGGTGTTTCTGTTTGCTAAATAAACACACTGGGAGCCTAAGCAGCGTTGCTGACTTTTTCTTTCTACTGTTTCCCGCTGGCCCTGGCAGTAATAATTGTGTATAACGAAGGAGCCGGCAATATTTTCCCAGCCCCTGCATGTGTATTTAACCATTTTATATCGTTTGCCTATGAGATGGTCCGCGGAAGGTCTTGATGACAATTTGGTGTACTGGTCTAGTGAAAAGGGTTTTCCACTCCCAGCAGAAAGGTTCAGCATCCACACAGTTTACCTGTAGGCCTCCTGAGCAAGATCCCTAACCCCCGCTCCCTTATGACATTGAGATGAAAATAGCATAACTAAAATGACTAATTAACTAGAAGAAGAATGCAGGTGGATCATATTTGTAACGTTGTAACGTTTTTCAATTGGAAATGTTATTATCTCACACTAAGCACAGTGAAGGGAGATGACATGTAAGGATTAGTGTATAGTTTTAATCGTATATATGTAAAGTGAATGGATCATCTTCCACAAAATGTTTTTTCTAAATGTTTCCATGTATTTCTCCCATGCACTGAAACCCTTTGACCGCAACAAGAACAAACCTTGTCAAATTGCCCTGTACCCACTCTGGAATGGCATTTCTGTCGTACAATTGGACCAGGGAGAGTGAACGTGAATAGAAGAAATTGCAATGATTAAAGTAAGAGAGACATCAGAGCACCTAATAGATTCTTATCGTTTGTTTTGCTGCATTGCAGTATGGCTCCCTTCCTCACCCTCTCACTGGGAGAGAGAAAGGGTGAAAGCGAGAGGGACTGAGCGATAGAGAGAGAGGGATTGAGAGAACGATAGACAGACAGAGGGAGCAAGAGAGAGAGCGAGAGATGGAAAGAGAGAGCAAGTGAATGAGAGTGAGACAGAGAGAAAGTGAGAGGGAGAGTGAAAGAGAGACAGAGACAGAGAGAAAGAGGGAGAGACAGAGAGAAAGAGAGTGTGGGAGAGTGAGGGAGTGAGAGAAAGTGAGAGATTGAGAGAGTGAGAGACACAGAGAGAGAGCGTGTGTGAGAGAGAGAGAGAGAGATTGAAAGAGAGAGAGGGAATAAAATATGGTTGTGTTCAATTTGCATTACAGCCATAAAACATAATCATAATCATGGATAATTTTATGTTTTGATGCAGAAACAATATAAATAGGATATTATGATGAATAATTAAAAGTATGAGGCTGTTGTTTGTCTGTTTTTTAGTTCAGAAACAGTTTGGAGAGTCATTCTATACCTTGTTACATATCCATTTTATACCTAGTGTTCCATCCATCCATCACTTATCAATCCATTCATCTATCCATCCACACACCTGTCAGCTATCCATCATACACCCATCACAGCCTTCATCCACCCATCCATATAAATCCACAGGCATCGGTTTGGCTATGGGCCAAATTGCTTCATCGATAGCACTAATCCTACATTTTTTTGCTTATGGGCACCTGTCAGAAGAACCCATCAGACGACCACTTTGAGAACATCAATAACGTAGCCGACGAGGTGGACCTCTCTCTCTCTCTCTCTCTCGGCTTCATTCTGATTCACAAATCTCAGTTTTCATGGGTTATTTTCTGCTCCGATGGATCAACTCCTGATTCGGATAGAGGCAAGGCAAGGTCAGAGTATTGGCAGTTCTTCAAAACGCTCCAACCTCTCTCCCTAAGACTGCTCTAATGACTAAACACGCCTGCAGGGCTGCCCCGGAGACATCATGGAGAGGCACGTGGAATCAAAGGGCGGCCATTTTGGCTCTTTGTTTAGCCTAATTGAGCTGAGGAACAACCTGGTGCTAGGTAGGGGTAGGGGTCTTTTGCTTGAACCAATTGGATCAGATTAGGTTACTTACTCGGGTCTGTGATTATACTTTGAGAAACCTTAGTAGATGGAGGCCCTTTTTTCCCCAATTGCGAGACCAATTGCGGATTCAAGAACACATTTTTTGTGATAAAATAAATATATAAAACCTTTGAAAAGCCTTTGAAGCTGTGTGTGAGAGTCAACAATAAAGCTGCTAGATATATAAAAACCAAAAATTGGCTGAAACTCCCCCAATATGAAGAGGAACAGCTGGCGGTGTCTATTCTTTACCAGCCAGTGGTTGTCATTTTTCAACACCCCATCTCCACCCACCGAAGCTGTAAACAACATCGACAACGGATACACAGCTGCAAATCCACATCATATTTTACATAATTACATACAAGTTCCCCAACGTGGATACAGCCTATCCACATGCATTACCATCCACTTTCATATTCTTTAAGAAGGGATGGCAAAGTGATGCTGCGGCGCCTGATAAATGTCAGCTTGAAGCAGCTGTCTCAGAGACGGGGGGAACTCCCCCGAGGCCCATGATCGGCCATTTTGCGCCGTGGCATTTGATAGGAATCGAATGAGTCTGAGATTTATCTGACGCGTCAGCAATAACAAGAGGAGAATGGGAGGAGGAGTTAGCGACTAAGGTTGTGTGAGACACCAAGCCGAAAGGTTCCGGGTTGTAGACCTGACGTCCGCAGTCTACCTGTAGGCATTCGCAAACCCCTGTGTGTGTGTGTGGGTGTGATTGTGTGTGTGTCTGTGTGTGTAAGTGTGTGTGTGAGTGTTAATGTGTGTGTGTTAGGGTGAAAACGAGCTACTCACAGCAAAAGCATTTTGATTGGCCAGAGTGTCTATGAAAACATTACACACAAACTCCCTCTATTAACCGATTGCTATCTTGGAGGGCCTATAGACATGTACGTGTAGAGATACATACAGTACAATGCCTTCACTTCACATTATATATCCAGGTTCCGGGGTTGAATGCGTAGCTGCAGCAGCAGAAAGCAGTGCTCTCTCCAAGCCACTGTGACTGTAGTGCAACAAGGAGATCGATGAGGGAATCAGCAGTGAATGGCGTGAGTTAGAGGATACGGGCGGACAGAGAATTAGCCTGCAGGATCAATGGACTCTATATAATATCAGTGACATTACCTCCCCTTCCTGCACACACACACACACAGTGACAGAAATATATTGACGTATGCACAAACACAAATATATTGATATATGCATGTGCACACACATGCCTTCCCACCGTTGACACACACACACATGCTGTACACGTACGCACAAAGACAGAAATACAAACACGTGCACACACAAACGCGCGCACACACACACACACACACACACACACACACACACACACACACACCCACACACACACACACACACACACACACACACACGGGGGAAGCTGACATCACCAGTCACTATCAGGCAAATTAAAATGGAGCACAAGATTACACTGTAGGTTTTAAATATATAATCTATTGATTAGGATCAAATACACC
>OOFG01071688.1:0-24084 GCA_900323295.1 Molva molva | reverse complement strand
GGGTACGTCACATGAGATTAACATGGAGGAGGAAAAGCTACATGTTCCACCGAATTCTTACAAAATCTAAAGTTTGGCCTCACTTCGGATTTTTCAAGAGAGACGGACAACTTGACAAGACGCATGCAATTAGCAAAATATGTCGTGGCGCTGTAAAGTGCACAGGCTAGCCCCAGCGGTACCGCTAGCAAGACTGGTGAGCAAAGTATCGCATCTTTTTTTACGCCCCGCTGGCTCACAGCTCTACTCGTTCTAAGGCAATAACCGACGCGATCGCCTGTTCGTGAAAGTTTTTTTTTAATTTAGTATCGTTCATATAGAAACAGCACCACTGCTTTCTGCTTATTGCTGAGTTAGCCTACCTGCTGAAAGAGCACATCCGTCTGCTGGCAGTAGTTACAGCTCATTGCACTATGCTTCATTGTTAATCCTGATCATTCTTAAATTGTTTAACTGTTAAATGTGTGGTGTTCTAAAAGTGTAAGCGGAGACAGTTACACTACAAAGGACACGAAAAAGGCCTGTTTGTGAAAGGGCCAAGTGTTTTTTAGAGGTAAAAAAAATATGTGAAATAAATATGTAAGGTAAAAATGGGACTTTTTTAGTTAATTTATGATTTGCTGTTTGCTTAAGAAGAAAGAAAAAGAAATAAATAAATAAAATCAAACTCTGTACCATATTGAATTGCATAGCATATTATTTTGCATCGCGTTGAATCGCATCGTATCGCATTGTGTTGATTCATGTCGAATCGCACTGCATCGCAATAGGGGTGAATCGCATCGCATTGATAGTTGCTCCTATGTATCTTTAATGTATCGGATCGTTGGCAATGCATCGAGATGTGTATCGCATCGGCCCCAGTGATGAGATGCACATCCCTACCCTATATGCATTGTGTGCCATCCACATCCAGGCCTAGAGCCTAACTGTTTGAATCCCTGCAGAACATCAACGTTTACAGCGATGACTATGGGACCGTCCTCAAACTTTTATTTTTTTAAGTGAATGCAAATTTGACAGTTTGTTTACATTTGCAAATAGGCACTTAATGTTTTAAAATAAATTACTTTTTAGTACATATGTAGAGTGTGCCCATAATTATTGAAAATATTTTGTAAAAGTTTAAAAAGAACTGTATGTAGGGCCTGTTTTTATTGACTTTGCGGTGCATTCACCCATCTTGGACTTGAGGAACATGACCTAGAAGACAGCTTGACAATTCATATGCATGTAAACACATGTACACACACCCACACAATATCCTTGTATTACAAAAATATATCCCTGTCTATGTAACTCAGGAACAACCTCACAGTTGAGTATATCCACACCCACAACACCCATCATTTCCCTCTGACTTGGGAGATTGTGGGGGTAAGGTACCTCCCATCACCTGTTCAGCCTTCGTACTGTGCTCTCAGTATTACCTGCTACACACAACACTGCAATCGAAACCCCTCCCCTGTTCTCATGTCAAACCATGTGGAAACTCATAACCCAATTTTTGATTGGCTGCGCTGCCAATTGTGCACATAGCTTTCACACTTTTTAACCTGTCCTTATCCTCTTATTTCCCTATAAAAAAAAAGGTGTTGTGTAACATGGCCATCTGGATCTCACATTGAAAGGCCTGCTCTAGGAAGGCACACAGTGGCTCAGAACAGCTCAGGCTGTATATGGAAGGGATAATCCACGCGTGCTGTTATCGAAAAAGAATGCACTTTGTGGGGCAAAAGCTCTGTCGTGGCATTCATTTTTAATAACCGTAGTCCTAGGAATTGATTATCCCCGCTTTTACCACGGCCACTTGTGAATAGTTCAAACATAATGGGGTTTATTCCTATTATTTGCTGATTGTCTCAAAATAGAAACCTTTAGCTCAAACTATAACTATACTAATACTAGTGTTCCTGGAAAGACAAATGTTCAGACCAGAAAATATATGGGTCTGACTAATGCCTGTAACACAGTCAGTTCCCATAGTTAACATTAGATTAATATGGAATGATGCTAGTGTGTTATGGGTTACTTTAGCTCACGCTGGCCAGCGGCCGTTAGCTCAAAATAATGCACATGTCTCACAACTAGAGTTTTCACTGGCCTTGGTTTAACTAAAAAATAATATCTCTCAACACTAGAATTTTCACTGGCCACGGTATTAATATCTATATAGATGGATAATTAGATGGTATGTTTACAGTTTAAGTCCAAAACATGATATGTTTGGTAGGAAAAGGCCTATTTAACTTTTAGGTCAGTAGAATGTGCCGGGAGTGCGTCTCGCTGCATGGCACGCAGACAGCCCTCATAACAAGGTTGATAACATGCAATTAAGTTCTCGTGTATGTTTTATCTTTCGGCGGAGATCTATCAAGACATGGGTTTCTTACATTTAGCTGATTAATGGGGTTGTGTACTCCACCCAATACATGGTATAATTTCTGGTCTTGCTCACATGGCCTGAGTTTGTATTTCCTTTATTGTTTAAGCCACAGTGTCTGGGATACTGCGGTCCTGGAAGCTCATGTAAGCACCACCCAGCCTGGGTCAGCACATGACTATTTGCGGAAGATGATTCGACTGATCTTCACTTTTTTGAAATAGCCATCATTAAGCAACTACACATCCATTCTGATCTTAAAAGATTTTGTTGCCCAATAGATCAAGTTAAGCTAGTCCTAATGGCATTGTTTGTTTTGAATACTTAAGTTTTTCCTGTATATCTTACCTCTACATTACAATTACTTTATGGCCATGCAAGATTGCCCCATGTCACAGTATAGTACATGGGGACTCAAGGGGCTGAATGTTGTGTTGTAGAGCACACCCAGCAACAGAGAGGCCATCCACATGTTTGAATAGTTACTGCCCAAGCAGCACCCCAGAGTAAGTGACCATTATGTGATATCCACCAGCTGGAGTCCTAATATTGAGAGTGTATGTCATGGTATCCATGGTGACTGGTGTGCTCACTTTACACACACACCAACAGGGAGAGAAAGATTAACTCAATTTTGTAATTATTTTGTTTTTAATCAGTTGATTTGCATTAGATGTATGCAGGCAGCTGCAATCCATTTAATACAATAAATGTATCAACCTTTTTTGTACACATTGAAAACAAGTGAGGGAAATTGTTTCTCTTCCACAATCATTAGGACACACTGTTTGAAAAAGTATTTATTAATGTTTTTGTTGGTCAGACATGTTGGTTGTCATACTCCAAAGATGAGCTTACTTTATCTTCCCTCTGTTCATCCCCTTTAGAGAGAAACGCTTTCTTTGGCACCTGAAGCTCAACTTTCCCCAGAGCAATACAGGGTTCAGTGAGAGGAGGTGAGTCAAATTCAGCACATGCATGTTTCTTAACCAGTGCAAGAATCATGTAACCTGAAGTACAGGCGAGCTACATGCCCCTTATGTTTAACAGTTTGCCGATTAAACACATTGAGCCTACCGTTGGGGCAGTGTGAAAGTCTTTAACTCATGCCATTCCATTGTCATTTTCTAACTAACATTTATTTACGATTATAGCTAACCTTCGTTTATTTACGCCTTTCGATACAGGTATACTCAATCACACGATAGATGAGGCTTTAAGAAAAGGGATCTAAGAAGTGTGTTTCTACAGTTGCCAGTCTACAGTGTTGTAGTCCGATTTGTGAAGACAAATCGGAAACATACAAAAATTCTGGCTACACTTACAATACTTTAGAGTATTGTAAGTTTATTTAACTCCCAAGTTTCACTTTACAATATAATCTGTATAATGAAATGTAGTTTCCAATGGGTACCACCAATGACTCATCTTCATCTCTTTGCTACGTCATTGGTTAGAGAAGTGTCCCTTGTGGCACCTGTAAGCAAAATGTAATTACACAGATAATGTTGAAACTGCACTACTTAAAAACTCTTTCCCACTACCCCACCGGCAGGCTCAATGTGCTAAATCGGCGAACTGCCCCTTTAATACGAGGAACACTCTCCTTCCATTAGCCGCGTCCAATGACTTGCAGAGGTACATTAGCCTAACACGTGTTCATGCAAGGCAAATAAACTTTTAATAACTTCCCAAAGATATCCAATGTGTTCCGAATAGGGGCTTATTCAAAACAAAGGGTTACCCTCCGCCGAAAGTAGTGCCGAATTATCTGTATTTTTAGACAAACTACAATCTTGTTGGGTTGTTACTGGCACTTGTTTTGAATAAGCAACTCTTTGGAAAACCTTGGAAATCTTTGGGAAGTAATTAAGTGTGTTTGTAGACAAACTAATATATTGTATGGATATCTTTGCCTTTCCTTTTAAGCATAATTTGATTAACCATTTATTTACTTGCTTGTGATTCTCTTACAAGGGTTTCTGATGGGAAGACTATCGAGCAGATCCTAACTCCATACGTCCACCCTTCAAAGTCAGACCCTGTCAGACGCCAAAAGTAAGCTTTCTACATCTTTGTTCCATGTCTTTATGGATTAACACTTAAGTCATTGTTGATTACAATGAAAAAAAATGTATTTGATTGTTTAAACACAAGCTTTATATTAATCTGTATTACATATATTTATTAATGACAAAGTGCGCAATGAAAAGTCCTTTTTTTTTTCAAATGTTCTAAGTGTCTTGTCTCATCTCTTCTCATCACGACAATACAATTGTTTATGGTTATTTTAATTACTCAGTTCTCACTTTAATTACATTGTTACTGTGGCCAATTATGGTGGCTGTTCCATTTTATTGACAGCCCTTAAATGAACTTATTGTCCACACTAGCAGTTTCAGGCTTAATTTAGCGCTTAACACACTTTAGTATAAATAACCCAACCTAGATCACCAAATGCTAGCTTTTTAATACATTTAATGTCTCACATTGTTTTACTTGGGAACCGTGGACCCACTGTACCGTTGCAGCCCTAGTGCTTTGAATACACACTAGAACTTGTGTTCCTTTGGATGTTCCTTGGGAGACTCAACTGACTAACACTTACAGAAAATACTAAAAGCCTCTAACAAGGCAAATCTGTGTTTGCAATTTAGGGCCCTTTTATATATCAAATAATCATCCTAGGAATTAATCTTATTCCTAATGCAAAACGTTGACACTTCTTTTTTTGTGTGCTAAAAGGGATTTGCCAAAGTCACTCAATTATTGAACATTTTGAAATTATTAAATTATTGAAATTATTAGATTTCTGGGGGTTTGCTGAGGCCAATCAAAACCTTTTCACTATCTCCTATAAAGCACATATGTTCATACCACTTAATCTTCTATACATGCAGCTTGGACATTTAGCACGGACAATAGTATTAGTAAAACAAAACCAAAGGTTCACAAAAATGACAACTAAAACGGTACAGACCTGCCGGCTGAAGTATGGTTAAACCACACAGCTGACAATTATTTTGCTGTAATGAAAGCGACCTGGCACAATCTCCGTTATCAACTGTTACCGACGGCGAGTGTGTTTTAAAACACTCAACGCCATGTTCGACCAATGTGTAATTTAGACTTCCTTAAGGATACGGTGATATGTCAAATAACAATAACATTTGGATAATTCTCAGACAGTGTGTTCATTATATACTTGGGGTACGTAGAGATTATTTGAGGGAAGCGTGGCTAGGTAGATGTCCACCAAGCATGCCACGGGCTATAGCGCTGATCAGCTAAACGTTTTTTCTAATATTTATAAATGTTTATTCATTCTTAAATTTAGATAAATGCATAATAAGGCATTTAGCTTTTACATAATTTATGCATTTTTGATTTGTTTGGACTGGTTGTCAGTCTTTAATAAATGTGATAATTGAGCCTGAAACTTTGACACTATTGAGAAGTTTGGTTTTTAGGGGTGTTGAATAAAAATCAAAGAGTGACCAAAAGCTTTCAGACCACCATTTTTTCCCTGGAAAAACTCAAACAAGCTGTGCGGTTAAGAATATGGATTCTCACGATAATAACACATGAAATGGTAATTGGTTGTTTAAAGCAAATTGAATGCTCTTAAAGAGCCAGTGAACCCAAATCCGTTTTAAACGTGGTAATTTGTCTTATATGATCGTCAACCTAGTTATCAATGTTACTGGAGAAAAATGTGGTAAAATCCTATGTTTCCTTATTCTCCCCAAAACACCACGTGAACGTTCCACTCTGCTGAACGCAGGCGGCGTTCTTTTCGTGACGTCTGACTACCTTTTCCGAGGCCCTCAGACGTCACGACCAAGGGGCCCCGGTTTGTTGGACGTGTGGAGCTCTGTCTGGGCAGCGGTTGACTGCGGCGTCCGAGAGAAAGTTGAGCTTCTGTACACCTATAGCATAACGCCACGGTGTGTGTGGATGGTGAAGCTCCGTCTGAGCAGCGATTTATTTAATACACGCGTCTGAGGGTAAGGCTTCCCGGACACATATAGTAGAACGCTACGGTGTGTGGCACATTTCATATACAACATCACTCATTATAACGCTCATACACAACGATGGTACTAAAAAAGTATAAAAAAGTTAAATTTAAATTTTTTAAAATCTCATAGTGTTCGAATTCCAGCTGAAAAAGTGGCTCACTGGCTCTTTAAATCTCCTAGTGTTTGAATCCCAGCTGAAACAGTGGCTCACTGGCTCTTTAAATCTCCTAGTGTTTGAATCCCAGCTGAAACAGTGGCTCACTGGCTCTTTAATGTGGCGAGCAAGAGTACAACACAATGACATCACCAGTTCCTTGGAGTATTATCCTGTAAAAATCCATTCCATAGTAGTGTTCTTTGTCTTTTCTGAAAAGCATGTCACCATTTCCTGGACTTCCTGGGGTTAGTATCAGCACTGTATATACAACACAGTTGCTACAATAAAACATTTGTGCTGCTTGTATTTATGTGCTGAACTCCCTGTCCGCTGCTGTGAAAACACTGTAACCATGGATACGACACTATGGTTGTGGTGACCTGCAATGGTCCGGCAGTGGCCTGCATGCAAGGCCTGAGCCTCTAATTGCAGTTGGCAGTAGTGTGTGTAATGATTATACCTCCACTGCAGACTGGCTTTACATCAACTCTGTGCTTAAGTGAACCCTTAGTGACAGGGAGTGGACTTGGACACAGTTTTATATATCAAAAAGTACCAAGGACCTCCATGGTCCTCTTCAAACCATGGCTTGTTTTTCTAACATGCATAATGTTTTCAAAGTAGCTATAACAATGAATTGCATTGTAAGACAACATAACTTGATGGCATTAGCAACATTTCTCACACACACGCACACGCACACGCACACACAAAAATGAAAATCAAGCTGGCTCAGTCCACTGTCATGGCCAAAGTTGCTAAAATACACTGCTTTAATCCTCATTGTAGAAAATGAAAAGGAGTAATAATTTGCAGTAACTACAACTTGGCTTTTGGAACATGGTCATCTTATTTTGTGCTCATAATTTGGGTCAGAGTTGTGTTGGATCTGTTCTGTATTTTGGTTTCAGATTGAAGATGTATGCCCAAACCACATTCGAGGAAATAAAGGTCTTCATGAGAGTCGAGGGAGGAAAAGCAAACTCTCTTAGGTACAGTATTTCATTTCTTTCTCTTTACAATAACAATACTCCCTGTATTATTTATACTTTAATATGGTCTGTCAATTTGTTATCCCTATTACTTCAGCTGGCCGGGTGTTTCCATACATTTTACTATGAAATATTTTGTACGCAGTTAAGCACGTATGTTTGCCTTCATCAAGTCCTGTGTTCTCAACTACTTCCGTGCAAATACAACTTGATGAGAGATCGGTAGTGCAACAGTGAGTTCAGCTGGGTACCAGCTGTTCTCATAGATATGCCTTCTAGTGGTCAGCAATCAATGAATGCTTCTTTAAAGTTCAATACAATTCTGTAATTATAAAATATTCTAAAGATGTCATCAAATAATTGAAATCTTAAAATGCTAACACTAACCTATATGTCACATGTGACATATAGGTTATTGCTAGTGCTTTTTTGTTAGTGTTAATGATTTTTTTTGAGTGAATGTTTATAAAGTAAAAGAAAAAAAAGAACATACAATTATATGATGACATTCTGAGTGTTCTTACCTACCAAACTAGATTACCAGAGATACCAAAGATGACCACCTCCAGCTGAACTATTAGTTTAACACAATCAACTCACACACTCAATCAACACACTCAATAACAGTGCAAGAAGTGTGGTGTTGCAATTGTTTGGATGTTTTGTAAATCTAAACAGTTTCAAAAGTGTTGGCTATGTAAATGGTTGACGAAAAGGAAACTTTTGTAAAGTGGAAACATGTAAGAGATCCGGTCAGGGTGCAGCATCCTCTCAGTGACGTTCTGCCCGTTCCACAGGGCTTTTCTCATGACACATTTACTCTTTGTATGAAGTCAACTTTAATTGGTTTGTGAACATGACATCACTGAATAGTAAATTCCTACATGACAAAGGATTCAGAGCTAGATGCCTGACTATGAGGCCACTCATCCCCTTTAACTTTGATCCTCCCCCTTGTTTCTAGTATCAGTCGATCTCAATGATCAAGCAAATGGGACTGGATTCTTCCCTATCAACTGACTTTTTTACTTTACGTACGTATGTATGTACGTACGTATGTATGTATGTATGTATGTATGTATGTATGTATGTATGTATGTTCTTGAGGCAAAGTTGTTCACCATGAGGAGACACATATGTAGTCAAAGTTTCATGACTAAGTCAAAGGAGTCAGGAGATATACTTGTTCAAAGTTAGCATTTTCAGATGATTGCTATAGCGCCACCTTTTGCCCAATCAGTGTAATTATTTTTTTATATTCGCCCTCTACAGCTGTGAAAAGTTGCATAAAAAGTGACTCAGCGGTTTTGGCTGTGTAGGTGTTTCTTGCGGAATAATAATAAAAACACTAACAAATACAACAGCTTGCCTCGCACTTTGTGCTTGAGCGGTCTGCTTGGGTCATCTCTACAGTGTACCAGGAGTCTTCATCTTCTAGAAGTATCAACGTTTTCTATTTACTAATGCAGCTGGACGCAATTGCAACATATAGTGTACATGCAGACACACCATGCCTGCCACCACAACCCCCTCCTTGATTAGTGGCAGCCGTGCAGGAACCAAACAACAGGAACACCCAGGGCAGAGTGTAATTCTGGCCCTTTGCTCATTCACTCAGAACACTATATAGAGAACAGATGTGTGCGTGTTCTGCACCTAACCAGCCAATCATCAGGGACCATGGCTTTTAAAGCAATACACTATCCACACAGATACTTTCTTTGTTAATTAATGTTGATAATGGCATCGGAGCTTGCAGTAAAACTTGAACAAAGACAAGTATGCTAGGGAATAAATGGTAACAAATTGGGATAGTTTGCAGTCAGACCAACACAGCCTGGATGGCAGAACTACACTAGGACTACGTTCATTACTAGCACAGATTTTCCGAAGACGAACTGCCGTCTGACTTATTCCATAATTGTCATAGTTAGCATAAGTAGTTTTACTTTAAACCCCCCATCAGCGCCGGTCCACATAAAGAATGGCTACATGGAAATGGGTCCATTTTGCTCAGACATCTTAAATAGTTTTTCTCCCCTTGATCCTGTGTCCCGGTAAAATACCACCAGATATTGCCTGACTTGTGAAACATGTTAAACATTCCTATGTTTCCTGGGATCTGTTCCACCAGCAAAGACCTGTTAATGTCACGCAGCAGTTCTCTGCTTGGATTGGCTGGTGCAGTAGCTCTTTGCTTGATTCTCAGCCTGCCTGTCATTTCTTTAAAACAAATGGTGCATCTCACAAGCCACCCTCTGTCTCCCACCCAACACTTTGTGTCGGGAGCGTGAGGAGGCTGCCAGCTGTGTTCAAGAATGATATCATGCTTTGCATTTTGTTCGGGAAAGCCTAAAGCAAGATGGGTTTGAGTTGTTTAAGCATTTAAGTAAACCCATGTCCCGACCGGCCCCCAACCCCACCCCAAAAATAATTCAACTATTTAGCATCATGATTTACGACCAACCCTCACAAATGACACGGCTACTAAGAAACCAAAGCAAGATGAGCGAGGCGTGGGATCATAGCTGTTCTAAGGCTCGCAGGGTGCCTGTAAGAGAGGCGGATTCTGGCAAATGAAGTTTCCATTTCAAGATGGAGAGGGATCAGCCATGGATGGTATTGGCAGTGCCAGGCCACTACCATCCATCCTGGAGCAAGTCTTCCCCATCGCCATCCCGCAGGGTGGAAAGACACCGTAGTTGTCAACAACAGTGACTCTTGTTTTAACCCTGTGCCACCCTGGCATCTAGAAGTTCACTGTAGAAGAAAATGCTTAAAGTTAGTAACATTGTCCAGTTATTTCAGTAGGGTGTTATCTAATGGACAGTATTGTAATTAGTATTTTTATTGTTCCGCTTTTTACCATACAAGGTACCATGAGCTGGACCTTGGGAAAACCCTTCGCGATAACCTGAGTTCCAAAATGCTGATAGAGTATCCAGTGCTGCATGTAGCGCTCAGGAGCCACTTCCAGGACTATCCACTGACAGGACCAGGTAAAATAACACCTTTTATGTTTTGACTTAACATCTACTTTCAATTAAATAGTGTAAATATACCTTCCCAAATGAATTCCTACATTTCGCTTTGCCCTGCTTTATTCTATGTTGAGTTTCAACGCACATCTTTAATTAGTTTAACCTAACTACACAAAGGCCTACCCAAACCCCTCAACAGTACGATATCACGTCTTCATCTCTGGGACAAACACTATTCATTAGGGGTGTACACCCCAACTATTCATTATCCTGGGGTTTTTTTGGCAACATGCTACACTTACAATAATGACTGTCCTCTATTAAGCATCAGACACGCATAACATTTCTGGACAAAATTAACCACCTGCCCTTGTTTCACACTGTGATGAATGTTGATTCCAAGCCAATATAACAAAATGCACAGTTATGTCAAATATATCTATTTGTTAGATTACTCATTTAAATGGTATACTTAAAATTCAGTCTGATTTTAGAAATTCAAAACGGCCACTATTTTTAGCTGTATGGGTCAATTTTAGAAATCAATAGGCATGTTTAAAAAACGTATGAAATTGCACTTTCAGACTTGAATCTGGTCGAATCAAACGGAGCATGGAATTAATTTCTTTAAAGCAAAGTGGATTGTAATCACATTTCTCTACATCAAAATATGGGCACATGTTCTGTACGCTTTAAACCGCGATATAACGGTTCGACAAACCGCGAGTTTGGATATAACGCGGCATGCCGTTTGACCCCAATTTTCCGACAGCATTAATTCTGTCTGCATTAATTCATTTAGCCAGAAGGAATCCTTTCAATAATGTGTGTCATTTTATTTTTAACAGACTATAAAGGTGCCTTTATATGATTATCTCCAGGAACATTTTAGAGCTGGAATTGTTCCATAGCTATTGACCGTGAAATGTGCCAAACCTTTTTGGTAAATCGGGGA
The DNA here is from genome assembly GCA_900323295.1 of Molva molva. NCBI lineage: Eukaryota > Metazoa > Chordata > Actinopteri > Gadiformes > Lotidae > Molva > Molva molva. The sequence continues at coordinate 12,594 of OOFG01071688.1, read as the reverse complement.
GATCATCATTAAAAAAATACGGAGGGAAACACTTTTTATGTGTTATTAAAGTGGACACTCCATTTTGAAGCCAAGGTCAGCCGGAACACATCATGTACGCATATCACACTTTATCACACGCTTGAAAATAATCTGGCATTCTTGTATGCGCCACAATAAAATATATAAGAAAACACAATAGTGGTAACCTTTCCAACATCACCGCTGGCAGACCCAGACAGGTAGACTGAAGAGCAAAGTTATTTTAGACAGTTTCCACATGTGTGCTTTCAGTGATAAGGTGCTAAGTTGGTTGTACCCCTAGCTATAGAAACATCCTGATAATTGCTGTGGGCTCTGGATAGTGGGCAGGAAGAGATAAGGAGTAATCGCGCACTCTGGCAGTCATGTATTCAATGACGACAACCTAATGTTTGAGCACCTATGATCCAGTTGCCTAGAAATAGTTTTTATACCATCCCCAGGGCCAAATACAGCTAACCAGGCTTTACTCATGAAAACCATTTTCTTAAATATCTGTTTTTAGATATTTTCCATGGTTGCGAATTGCCCTTGCCTTATTTGCATGAAATATGTTTCCATTACTTAATTTTTATGCGCATACTGGCATGTGTTTTACGTTTTGCAATAATGCAGGGTGTTAATTTGGAGTAATTATTGCATTGCATTTAGTACTACACTTTGTGCAGCCCTTCTCTCACAAGTCTGCCCTACTTTCTTGCATAACTAACGCCTTGGCACAGTATTGTGTAAAACAGTTTGGAGCCAAACCATAGCATATCCCTTGCCACACTGTCTGTACTATCGCCACCGCTTTCTCACTTTTCATGGACCCATTTTGTGCCATCACATTTCTGTGAACTCACAACCTTTTGCCTTGTATTTACGTATGGAGTTTTCCGCAGGGCTGATTCTTCAGCCACACTCATTCATGCTTTGTGTATACAACTGCGCCCTTTCATTTCAGCTGAACCCATGTCAGACTGCAGTCGTTTGGCGACAGGGGAGGACCACGGGACCAACAAGGTGGCCCAAGCTTTGCCGTCTTGCGCCAGGCAGGGTTTGAGTGCCAGCCCGGTTAAACAGATGGTTACTGATGAAATCAAACCCCCATGGAAGAAACGGGCCAAGAGGGAAGTCAAGAAGGGCGAGGAGCTGGAGGAAGGAGAGCTCACAGAGAGCAGTGAAGATGGGGGTGAGCAAGGAGAAGAGAGGGATGGAAGAAATATTGAAGACTGCCATACTGAAGATAAAAGCCTAATTCAAACGTGCTTAAATGTTGCTGACGGGATGGGTCCTGTAAATACTGTATCTAATGCAGAGAATATGGGTCCTCCTGAGGTCATCTTGACTGTATAGGACATGCTCAGCTCAGGAATCTTCTGTTGAACTAAGTCAGTTGATAATTGAAGCCTGTGGGTCAGAATGATGATGAGCACAGTGAATATTGATTTGTATTAAAATGAGCGAGAGATAAAATGGTAAAAGGGCCATGCTTGCCTTAATGAGCGTAAACCTAAAGGACTTCATATCATTTAAAGGATGGCAAAACTGAATGTCATGTCTTGAGTTATGGAAATATGTTTATATACTTTTTCTTTGTTTTGTTTCCTTGTATCTCTTAATGTGTTCCTCATTGTATTTTGTAATGCCATTTAAATTTACTGTTTCATTTGGACGGAAGTGATAAAACAATTTCCAAAACATTGCAAGGGAAAGCTTTTGTCAAGCATGACAAGAAATCGATGGCTTACATCAGAGGGCCGTACCCCGTTCAGCTAAAATGGAACATCGTTTGAACAATGTCCCGGACATCTTTGAGCCCGTGTGATTGTGTTGTCCTCACGTTGGTTTGTATGGGGACCGAGCCAGTAACAACAGCTAAATGTGTGCCCTGGTGTGCCTTCTGTGTACGCATGTGCTTCTGGAACCTGTGTTCACCCCCTCCTGGACTTCAGCCCCTGCAGTGTCCGTCCTTTGAAGCCTCTTACACCATGACGCATTTTCCACCGAATAACTGGCAAGGACAAAAATCTCCCATCCCAGAGTGCATCGCTTCCCACAGAGAACCTTGAGGCCTGAGGTCTTTGTGTTTTCTCCCACACTCGGCTGTATTGCCGTAGATTTTATAATGTGCTATGTTGGAGGAATGAGCTAGCAGGAACCTTTTTAATGGAGTGTGGGACAATTATTGCTATTTTCTACTAATTTCACTGTGCTTCTTTATATTAATTTTATGACAGTTTAACAACAGCCTGAAGGTTAAAGTCTATAGCTTTTAAATGGGTTTTGTGCAAAAATGATTTCTTCTGCCTGAGTCAGGGAAGCCATGCCCCCTGAATTCCCCGCTTTCCATCGGCTGTCGATTATGATGCCCCTTGCTGTGGCATCCTGTTGGTCTGTCGGCTGGCTGAGTGGGCCAGACTCCCCAGGGTGCTGCTGCCACTGCTGCTCTAGGCCTTCTCTCTGCAGGCTGCCAACTGCACTCTGGGACATTATGTGTGCTGTTGTTTACCAGACTCAGATGGGTTTAGTTTTTTTTATGAAGCAAAGCAGTAAAAAGAGGTCACTGCTTACCTATTCTCCAATTGGCACAAGGGGAAGTGGGTGAGGTGGTTGTGGTTTGAGGGTTTGAATGCATGGAACAGAATAACATTCAACCTTATAAACAATCCTGTGGACCAAATAGTCAAATGGACCCATATAATATAATTAAGTTGATATCAGTTTATATTTAGAGTTCCCAACACACTGACTTGCATTGCCATTGAATGCAAGTGATGTGTTGCAGAAGGTTGACGATGTTGCCTACAGCTTGCAGCTTTTTGTCTGGTGCCCTTTGTTAGTGCAGTCCGGCTTGAACCGTCGCCAGTCTTTGTTTCTGCAGTCCTCTTCATTTTCTATCTCAATAAAGCCACCCACTGCAACCACACCAAAGCAGCCTTTATTTGTTTGATGTTACAAGACTGTTTTTCGTCTAAGAGCAAGGAGCATTGGAAATATTACACGTTTATGCTGAATTGCCCCTTGACATTTCTGAAATTGCTTTGCGCTTAATAAGCCTAGATTGTTGTGATCAGGCTTCCAATGTGCTGTGCTGTTCTTTATGAGACACGCTGTGGGACCTTAATCAGAATGGGTCCTGTGTTCAGTGCATCTGGAAAGGCAGGTACTCCAGCACAAAACTGTGCTTCCAAACTACGTGTTGAATTGTTGGAATTAATCTTGTAAATGATGTGTCAGAGTTATGATTTAAAATCTGGTCATGGTCTGCACCAGTTTTCTCTCCTACATTTAGTGAACGGTATGAGTAAGTGTTAAATGAGGGCACTCCACTGGTATTTGATATTTTGGAAACATGTGCTGTAAACTGATGGAACTGGCCGTGTTCTTTGGATCAGTGGAACACGAGTCCCCTAGCTTGAAACAGACCAGCACTCTTCTGCTGCTGTGGTCACTGCTGGCACCTTGGAGACTGGTCACCAGTTAAGGTCCCCAGTTAAGTTATTCACTTGCTTCCTTTGTCTGTCCTGTATCAACCTGACAGTCCAAAGGCTGTTGCTACCCCCACCCCAGCTCTTACTGATGTTCACAGCGCTATCAGAAGTACATTTTAGAACATTGCTAGTGTTCTATAAGACTTGCTGACTAGATATCATCTCTGCTGTTAGTGACTATATTGCCCGAACATAACCATTTAGGGACCATTAGGATGAAATGCAAACTGTTCAAATGTTCCTTAGCAAAATAACGACGCATGGAATACATTACCTATACATGGTATCCAATGCTGCTCTTGGCCATCAAAACAACATACTGACTCAGCTGTTGACTAGCCTATAATAATCACAAACTGCTTCTAACTGCGGTGTTTTTCAGACTTCGCAACGTTTTGGTTTTATAGACCGAATTGGTCATTTGCAATTCAATTTGAATAGGCCTTGGTTAAGGAGTAGCACATTATTACACTGCTTGTTTTTTTCTATCTCTGCACCTCTTAAGCCTAGCTGCCTAGCAGCACTGAGGCCTATGCAGGGTGTGAGAAGATGAGCTGGCGGAAGTGCTAACTCGTGAACCCTGGAGTGATGGTACCCACTCGTTAACCACTTATTTTCGTTGGGGAGCGAACGCCAACTCAGTGTTTATAGCTCAGGATCAAAAGGCCTGACTCACTCAGTGGATGTGATTGGCCTAATAGAGGAAACTGCAGGCAACAATATGCAATAGGATCCTCAGCTGCAGACGACACCATGTACCATGTTGAAGTCATTAGACTCACTATGTGTTGTTGGGCGTCATAAAGACAAGGCTCTGATGACCAGGCTTGGGTTAGACTAGGGCAGGGATGTACGTCACTTTCACATTTATTGAGTTGAGCGTGAGCAGAACTTCCAAGCTGCGTCCTGTGCTGCTGATGATAAACTTGTGTACATGTGAAGCTTATACATATTGCACACAATGATGCAAGATTACAGTAACACAAAGCGCTTGTGCATTAAGCTATTTTTCACATGCCAAATAAACAAACTAGATTTAGCACATAATTGTTGGCTGGACTTTTTTTTACCTCAACTGCCGTACCAATGTGTGTGTGGGCCAAATAACCACAAAGTACCATTCAGCATGAGAAGATTCCAGAGATTCATTGTTTGCCAGAAACAAAATCATCTTATTAGACTTGGTATAGTAGAGGAATAAAAGATTCAGAATTTGGGCATTTTAGAGGCTTAGCGGTTTTAAAAGGAATAAAAGAGGTCTGAAATCTACTCACACACTTCATGAAGGGACACAGTGTTACAATTTCCCAGAAGTCATACAGTCCCAAAGGAATGGGTGCTGAAGTTCATTGTATAACTTTATTTTTCCATTTCAAACTTTTGGCCTCTCCCTTTTAAATAGTATGTCCTAACAAAAGCCACGGCGGCAGTGTAGACTCAGTTTGGCCAATATGCAACACAGCATTGTCCCAACTAGGCTGAATCAGGAGACTGCCATGGACTGAGAGCTGCCTCTTCCATCCACGCTAAATACGTTTGAACAATCGCAGTCCAGCAGTCAGCGTCCTTGGTTGGGAGGGCATGAAAGGCACAACAGCCTGGGAGAGAACTGTGTGTGATTTTTCCCTGAGCCCACTCATCAGTTTTCTTATGTAATTACAGCAGATGGGGGCATCTGACGTGCAGACCTGCGTCACTGTGCCGTGTGTGTGTGTGTGTGTGTGTGTGTGTGTGTGTGTGTGTGTGCGGGTGTGTGCGCGCGCACGTGCGTGTGTGCATGTGTGTGTGTGTGCGCGCGCGCGCATGACCCCATTCGATGTGTTGCCGTCGTCTCTGCTTGTCGGTTAAGTAGGAGACGGTCTGGCACCAACAAGGACTTGGCAAATGCATGCATTTGCCAAGTCCTTGGGCATTAATGTAAGTTGGAAATGGGAAATCATAATGTCTTGCATCCTTTATAAATACATAGTCTTTAAGTGATGTCCTTTGCATAACAGCAGCCATTCTTGAAAATTATTGAAACGCTTTCCTGCCATTTCCTCATCCCGGATGTTTTTTCTCACTGGTCTATTGACCTCTTCAAGCGTATTTGTCTGTAATAGCACTACATCAGCCAGGCCATTAATTCATGGCTTTTAACCACACGGTGTGTTTGTTCGTATACCGACCAGCAGGTGGCTCTTTCTTATTGCAAGTGGCTCTGTTCTCTGTTTGGAATGCCAGCTTCTAACCCTCCCACATGCCCCTGTGTTCCCTATAACAGTGGATGATAAACTATGGACAAGGGGCCTGTAAAGTAGCTGACATCAGTGTTCGATAGCTTCCAGAATGCTGTAATGGTTGCTTGCTCTCTCTCTCACACGTTAGCTTCTAGATGCACTGCATAATGTAGTGCTTAATTAAGTCTTAATGCTTATGTCTTTGTCATATAAACACATGCTGGGTTCAGAAAATGAGGTAGTCGTCAGTCGCTGAGTGATTTAATAGCTTGGTCTCTGTGTGAGAGACTTGTTCGTCTCTGGCATGCAATAAGTTTAACATTGGCTTGTGCAAGATCAACACAATTCATTTTTCTTGATGCATTTAAAGATAAACTTGAGGCAGAAAGTCGCTCGAGCTACCTCTGCTTTTCTTCGCTTGTGCATCCCAGAGGAATTCTATGGATGAACAAAAACCCTGCTCATGTAACCCATCCATTACATAACCACCTTAGCTGCATTGGGACAAATGACTCAAATGCCTGATGATTGCTCTGCATTTTCCAAACATAGAAGGACCAACGTTGAACCAAACCCCCATCCCACCTCGCCACTTTGGAGTCAATAGGGAAATAAATGAGCAAAAACAGAGCTCCTTGAAAGTGTTATGACTGTAAATCCAGACAAGAGGGGCAGCCACACATCTTTCTGATTAGGTAAACCCCAGAAGCCTTTCAACTGAGCGATCTGTAAAACCTCAGTGAGCACATCCTGTGCGGTATGCAGCTCAATCAAAGGCAACGTGTCCTGTTCAACCTTCTATTAAATGCACACGATGAAGCTTCATTTCAAGCAGCCCGGTTTGGCTGGCTGCGGGAGACACTGGCGCCTTGTTTGTCTGGGTAGGCCTACTTCGGTGTTACATGCATATTCGTTCCTTCTCTGGGAAGAGTTAAAACACACTTTTTTAGATGGATGCAAGTGAGTACTTGTGAATGTTTGTGTACACTTTGAAAGGCTCCTGCACTCAAGTGAACATCTCTGAAATATTTTCCAACATCTGCCGCCCATCAGGATGTCTGCTCTCCAAGCCACTGCTGCATTCCTCTGCTGCTCCCTCTACCTGCATCGAAAACACCCTTCACTAGCTCTGCCCTGACCTCTCTCCCTCTCTTCCACACACTTCCCCAAAACTCAAACTTTAGCTTCTGAGTATTTGGAGTCATTAAGTTTTCCGTTTAATTATCTCTTGAAATAACCCCTTTTGTCTAAAAAAACTAAAAACACAAAAGAGGAAAGTTGAAATTGACCTTTGTTCCATGGGTATATCTACCTAATAAGTTTTAAAATTGATCTAATTTGCCATGATGTCATGAAAATACTAGCTACATGAAAGGGGCATGAACAGTAAATTCAGTGTAACATAGTGTGGTGTTTCATGAGACGGCAGCGAACCTTCTCGGTAGCGGCTGTGTTTGAACGTTCAGTAGCTATGGCCCCAACCACTGTTTTTCACCACATACTATGTCTCCATGCCTGCTAAGGTTAAACATGGAAAGGCAGCCTTTATCCCTCCCTCACATTAGTGGGGCTATATACAACAACTTAGAAGTTCCCATGCAGTTTGAGCAGCCTAGAAGGCAGAAGCAACTAATACACTTTTAAAGACAAACTGTTACGAATTTCGTTCGAATTGGGATTTCGCTCCTACTGTGTGAAAAAAGTGGACCCCCCGGTTACATTCATTGTATACAAACCATTGTGTGCAATAATACTCATTGTCCGTGCTGCATGGTCTAATCCAGGCCCATTGAGAGCAGCACTTAAGATTCTTGGCATACTCCCATACTCCTTGCTACTCTCGGATTTAATCTTTTTTTTTTCTTTTCTCAGAATCAGTCAAGTGGATGGCTTAGCCAGATCAAGTGAAAGCAAGCTACCCCGCTACAGAATGGCATTCCAAAGCACACAAAGTCAGCCCGAGACGCTATAAAGGTTCTATTATATAAGAGCAGTTCAAGTCTGCCCAGTGTCTGTCCTAGACTTTAGTTGCTTCTACACAATATTATAACTGTCAGATCCCTGTGCTGAAAATAACGGCTTTGAATAACCTCCAATGCGTGGATCGCAATATGCTTAATGGTGCTTCACGGTAAAACTAAGATGTTAAAAGGTATACGGAATCAAAGCAACCAGTGTTATATTTCATAAATAAGTCAGTTTTATTTCGTAACATATAAAATTAAATCATTTTACTATTTATTCCAGTATGACACATGTTATTCAATAGCTACATTTTTGATAAATAATATTGATGACAATAATAAAATAAAACATTCATTGTTTTGACATGTTTCGCTTTGTCTTTTCGGATAAAGGGAGTTCATTAGCTGCCACAAAACATGAACACTACTGCCCACGTCAGGAAGGAATGCCACCACACACTTGTTAGACAAGATGGTTGGTTCCTTCGGGTGTCTTGTTCTTGAGTTACATGATAGTATACTTTTGAGTTTCGTAAGTGCATACGTCCTATATGCACACACAAGTCTACAGTTGGGTCACGTCTGAAGTTAAGGGTCAAAATATACATAGCACATTGATATCAACAACTTACACCGATTTACAAATATAAATTACATGTTGCTCCATAACGAAGCTACCAAAGGATGCTCCAGTAATATGAAGCGGTTTATAAGTTAAGTATGCTGATGTAGTCACAGCAAACAGTGCACTTCATTAAGTCCTCATGATGTAAGCCCACAATTCCTTGGGAATCTTGTTACAACAAGGAGTTTGTAATTGTTTTGTTTTTTAACCACCCCAGTATTTGAATAGACTGCAAATGGCTGCCTGTCCATATTGCCACTTTTCTTTTGTGTGTCCCATCGGCCACGGTGCGTTTGGTCTTCCTTAGCCTATGGGATTTAGTCTCTGAACTTGTGGATGTCGTTGGAGAGGCGGTAGAAGGGGTAGGAGGCTTCGCTGGCGTGGGGACAGTTGTAGGTGCACTTGCATGACTCGATCATCATGACGTTCTTGTTGAAGGTCTCGCCGTCATCGCAGCGGAACTTGACGCGGATGGTCCGGGTGTCGTGGGGGCTGCAGCAGCGGCCGTCCACACAGCCTCCGCAGTACTTGGGCCGGTACTTCTTCAGGCTGGAGCAGCCGGCGTAGGTGAACTTGACCGGCTGGCTGGACTTCTTGGTTCTACTGCACTTCTTTCCTTTCTGTATGACAGGAAGAGTCCAGAGTTTTAGTCATTTACATATCAAACAATGAAACACAGCAATATGTTTAGATTGTTTTGGGGTTTCCATCTTGTATGGTCATGGTAATTCAAGCTCACCTTTAGACTGGAGTACGTTGACTGGGTGCATGGCCGCACGTCACAGATCCTTGACTCTTTGGCCAGCCTGCAGTCACTGTTGTTGTTGGTGACTCTGGTGGAGATGCCGGTCCCACAAGTCTTGGAGCACTGGGACCAGGCTGTGGTTTGGACGATGCACTTCTGGTTGTCAAACATTTGGCCCTCAGGCTGTAATCTGAATGCTATATGAAGAAAAAATGAAAGGGAAAAACGTTAGAATCTAGAATCATGAGATAATCCAATTATAATTTAGGTTTATAGAAATGACTGCTGGTAAACAAGAAATTACTTCCTCACCTGGTAGGGATTTAAGGCTGCCCTTGACAATGTCAATGAGCTCGTTCCTGTTGGTGAGGTCTCTCTCTGACTCATCTGTCAGCGTGTCTTTGCCAAAGAGCTTCTCCAGGATGTCTGTCTCCTTGCCGTCATCACACACCCACTCCTCGCAGCACTGGCCTGCCACCTTCACCAGTCTGGGATTGGCACAGCCCAGGTTGGGCAGGGAGAGCTCCTGAGGGCATAGTGGGACGCAGCCCACAGCCCCATCGATACACGTGCACTGGTGTTTACAGTTGGGCTGGAAGCTCTCGCCGTTCTGGTAGATCCTGCTGTTGTACTCACATGGCCTGCCTTCCAACTTAGCTACAAAGAAGAAAGAGGTAAAGAAAGGAATGTTATTTATTTCCCCCTACTCTGCAAAAATAAACATCTGCTGACGACATCACGTGTATCCAGATATGGATTGTCCAACTGAAATTCTTCAGCATGCCTATTCAGAGTCGTTTTTCACCACAGTGGGTTACTGTTCTTCAAGGCTACGATTAAGTTTTCCCCAAGCTATATTTTTCGTACCGTTAAACTGTGAACACAAGGTCTGACTCAAAAGCATTTATTCTTCACTCAAGGCTATAAGGAAGAGACTGTATGGTTTAAATACATACCTCGGCAGATTCCACGGCTAGTAGCAGCAAAACTGGCCCCAAAGTTACACTCCAGTCCTTTGGTGTGATCACAAGGCTCGGTCAGGCTACAGTCTTCGTTCAGCTGCCTTGCACACACTTTAAAGCAGCCACATCCATCAAGCGCTAGACTAACTCCAGGAGCGCACTTGGGGATGTCCAGCTGGCGCTCACACACGGAGGGGCAAGAAGTAGAGAGGACCTGTACAGCCCAAAACAAAAAAAAGAAGTTTAGACTTAACCCTACTCACAGATTGTTACACACTGTTGATCCCAGTATCGTTCAACTGTATGACTTGTATTAAATAGGTAGGCATAATAAGTGGATAGCCTGTGTTGCCCATGCCTTAAAAATGGTTTAAATCACGCCGATAATTTGACATGTAAAAACTCACCAAGTCAAATGTCCCCACGAAGATAACGATGACGGTAAGCATCAGCATCTTGAATCTCGTTCTGGTGCGTAAAATGTAATTCGGATAACAATGTCCTAAAGTCAATCTGTCTTCGTAGGAATCCCAAGTGTTCCAAGCAGTCGTAGCTCTTGATGCCGTAGATTGTGATTTGTTTTGTAGTCTGTGTTATAAAGAGGCTTCTTAGTTAGGAGTTCAAGCTCCTCGTAGCAGTTGCAGTCTACTGTGGTCCGGGCACCTCCGGACTTATATACCGTAGTGAGCTGACGTCGTTCTTGGCTGCCTGCTGAACTGTTCCAAAACTATGCAAGGAATGTTTCTTGGCGCGTTTTCCATCCACGACTTCGCTCCTCCCTGTCTAACATTTTTTTTTCTCAAATGAATTTTCCCCCTTTGGATCCCATCTGAACACACTTTTCCGCATCACATTTTCCCTTCTTTGCCCCTCTGTATTTTTTCCCCATGCTGACTTTTCATGTCTATCAACGGAGTTCACTACGGTTTTATTTCAAATAGGCCTACTAAATTGGTGCTCTATGTGGAAAAGAATAGGTCTAATAACAGTCTGCATTTAATTATAGATTTAATCTCAACATATAAATACAACTCTGTGGTATCTGCGTTTAAGTAGGCCTATTAGTTAAGCAAATACGCGAGTTTGTAACAGACTATGTAATCGATATGGATGGTTCCGTCTGTGGCGGTTCACCCTTGAACCTAGCCCCCCAGTGAGTTGTCGTTTTTTGATGTTCTTAGTTGGCTACATTTGTCGCTATGTTTAAATAATCGGTGTGTGTTTCGGTGTTTCGGTGCTAGGCTTAAGAGTAGGAGAAATACTTAAACAGTGTCTATTTCTGGCTCGCCATTCCCTTTATTCAGTAGAGCTAAGCATTTCCAGATGCGTACCAGACCTCAGACGTAACAATATTGCCATATTTGGTATGGCAGTAGCCTACATTATTAACATATTTCCTCCACGGCCAGCCAACCACAAAGCATTCCTGTCAGTTTAAAGGGTTGTTAAATATGTTCTTGCAGGAAATTCTTTTGAATTCCTTGAGTTAATTTACTTTTCACGTTATCTGTCCATCACAGTTCGGTAAAAAGTGGGAAATACTAGTGGTCCTATTTTCCACAAGATGAGATGTTGGTTTGGGGAAAGACAAATACTTAGTAATGCCCTCTTTTCATCAGGGTCTCGCATAACTCACATTCCACTAGTTTCAAAATTATACCGATTATTACAGTCTTGATTTTGACCAAAGAGTAACCTAACGAGATGAATAAGCGATTGTATTGCTATAAACGTTATTTTTAGGATAACCTACGGACCGCTTAGGTATTTACAGTTTATACAAAGTTTGGACGTAACTACCTCACTCTTTAACATATATGTTGGGTTAGGGAGCTATTTAGCCAACAGAGACAACACAAAACAATAGCCCGAGTAACGGAAAGACCGCAGTGAAGTGATCCTTCGATGAGTCTGTTGCTTTTCTGTATAATTTTGATTTCGTGACATCGATAAAATGCGCAATGGAGATTGCGTTCTTTGAGTGTCATAAGCTCCATTCTGGCTTGAGTGAAATATGACATCAGCATATAACCTATATATATATGTATATATATAATTGAATGTGATATTGAAGTAGGTTACGTACATGTATATTTGTTTTTGTGTGCGTTAGTTGGTGTGTCTTGTAGAGTTCCCCTACAATGTGTACACATGTATTGCACTCTTATATTGCATTAAATAAAATAAACAAATTTGTATTACGATATCAAAACACTCAGCATACGTATTCCTGTTAAAGGGCAATACAACATGTATTTTGACTGTTTTATAGTAACGCTAATGTTACTCTTCGTTTGGTCTTAATCTCTCTTGTTTTCAAGGATTGGCTAAGTGGATGAACGCAGCTTTGTGTTTTGCTTTTGAAGTTGTTTGTAAGGTATGTGACAGCGTGTCTGCCGTTCGCTCCTGTGCTGATATAGGAAACAATGTTGTCATCGCACGTCAATGGAGAAAACATGTAGTAATATTCCGTCCGTAATTACCCATTCAGTACAGGAAACAGTCCCCAAGCTGGACATGTGTCTCCATGTAGTAATTGCACTGGCAGTCATAATATTTTCCACAAAGGCTGTCTGAGAAGC
>OOFG01071685.1:0-10427 GCA_900323295.1 Molva molva | reverse complement strand
AAAACATGATGCAACCTAACATGATGTTTTGGGATTTCAGTGTTAAAAATGTCTACAGTAACAAAAGATTGTTAATTTGGCACAATTGTCAGATTGTAGCAGTTGTGGATGTTTACTGTGTTCTCCTGACTGGGTCCTGCTGTACTGCGTACAAATTGCATGTCCAAACTATTGGCATTTGAAGGTGGAGTCAGCGATTAACGGGAATGCTTGTTGTCAAAATCAGTGAATATCTCTTTATGATCCACTACCTGTCCGTACTGTGTATGTGCTATAAATCCTTTGTTAGTACTCAGCCTAGGCTCTGTAAACCAAGGACCTACCGTATCACATTTACAGAGCCTATAGGCTGTGTATTAACGATGGATTATTTTATTTTTTTATCAGCACACAAACCGTACTGGCAGGTAGTGGATCATGAGGAGATGTTCACTGATTTTGACAACAAGCATTCCCCTTAATCGCTGACTCCACCTTCAAATGCCAATAGTTTGGACATGCAATTTGTAGCAGGACAAGCATTCTCCAGAGTCGTCGACTCTAGGTTACACATGCGTAACACTGGCTGTGCTATTTTATTTTATTTTCATTTCATTAGAATTTTAACCGAGCAAAGTAAAAAAAAAAGTGTTGGGATTTCAGTGTTAAATGTTGTATTATTTGAAAGAAATACAATACAAATACAATAGAAAGTTGGTTATTTGTTCCTTATTTATTTTGAAAATGTTATGATAAATGTTGCAGATAAGAGATTAGATTAGGATGTACAAAAAGCCTTTATTTAAATCAAAAATCTGCACAGAAATATGTGGAAAATTATGCAGATAATTCTTAATTTAATAGTCTCAGACTTGAGCAGGTTAGGTAGATTTAACATGACAACACTAATTTAAATAGAAAAATCATGTTTCTTAAACGGGTAATAATTGAATATACTGAGCATGTAAAATATATACAACATTATATTAGTCATGTTGGTTTAACATGGGGTAATTGAGTATGTTTAACATAAAAAAAATAATAATTAAATAACATAAGTCATGTTTGCATGACCAAAAATAATTCTGTCTATTTTTCTAAATTAAATAGTTAGAAGTGAAAATGATTTTAATATGTGCAACCGATGTACACATTTTTTTCATGTATATCCAACAGACTTTTTTTTTCAGTGCAGAAGTGGGCCATCAAGAACACCATCAGACAGCAGCTATTAACCTAGCTGGTCACCCCGTCCCCAACACGCACGCACGCACGCACGCACGCACGCACGCACGCACGCACGCACGCACGCACGCACGCACGCGTTTATTTGCCAGATAAATATGCCCAGATAAAAGGTGGCGAAGTCAACATCAGTATGCATCAGTATTTATAACAAACAATTTAAACGTGTCCCAGCCTTGGCTCTAATTCATGACGGTCAAGATTAGCCTGGAGACCATCTGACCACGTGACCTCACACGTGACTTCATGTGGTCAGGATGGTCTCCGGGCTAGGTCAAGACGGTCTTATCATACTTCAATAATTCAAAAAAGCCAAAGAAAACTACCATCAACATATGAGACAATTTCCTTTTATTTATGTTGTGTTTATTCTAAAAGTCTCAGTTTGAAATACCTGATTAGCATCCATTATATTGTTTCATAATTATCTTTAAACCAATGGATTCAATTCAATATATTTAATTGTATATTGCTTGCTATAAATAATCAAATAATCTCCCTTTTTGTGTGGAAACACACCAGAAACAGACACAGCCCTGAAACCGGTCCCTTATGCACTGATGAAAGTTATTACAGAGCTACAGTAAGGCACAGTAAATACAGTGGCGGTCAATTGGTAAAAAAACGATTTAATGTTTGAAACTGAAGGTCGGCATTTGTTTCAAAATGGAGGAATTTGCATGAGTTACAAGAAACTATTATTTAAGTCATCATTGAACTACACTTCAATTATACTAGAGTAACATCTGAAGATAAGTCTATTTGGGTATTAAAGGTAGCGCTATTTTGATGCCCAGGTTATGTATTGCAATCAAACGTATAAATTATACCTTGCAATATAACTATAGTTGTATACAATTAATCATATAATCACCCCTAAGTTTATGAAACATAAGACTTGCCATCACATGTAAGGGCACTGTAAATAATCACTTGTATGATACCCAATGGTGCAAGATGTTATAAAAAATGTGTTGGATATTCTTCTAAAACACGCGTGTCAACATACACGGTCATGTGAATCTGACTGTGGTGGTGCATTTTAGAAAACGTAGACATGATGCAACAAACCCCATATTAATTTTTCAATAATTACAACATACAAATGTTCAATTTCAGTTAGCACATAAGACATTGTGTTCCAATCGATAGTGTCGATTTTTCTTTCTGTGACTTAAATGAAAAAAACATGAAATGATTTGAAGGCAAATCTATTTTCATGGGTGTAAAAAACATTACAATTATCCAGTTAAGGCGCACAATGGCAAACATTTCTACAATTGGTTGCTTACTGAAACATACTTTCCCCAAGTCATTTATCTTATTGTCCAATGGCAAAAGGACACAATTACTATTTTCACTTAATGTACAGCAGTTCCGATGAAAAGTATGATAAAATATCAGACCATTCTCTTGATTTCACATACGAGGCATGTAGGAAAGAGCCAACCCAAATCTTTTCATATTCTCCAGTGTTCTGTGATCAGCCAGCATCAAGTTCATTCTTTATAGAGAGGAGCCTGAAGCCTTCCCCCTCCACTTAAATCCCCTCCTCTACATTAGACTTAGTCATTTGATCCTTGGAGAGAAAATGTGATAATTACCAAGCACAGTAAATACACAATAGATCACACAAGGTGATTTAATTATAAATAGTAGTCCAGCTTGCTCTCTATCGTCTTGCAGCCCTTGACAGAGAAGACTCGGTCAGTCTTGGGGAAGTAGGTTAATTCGCTGGCCACTTTGTTAGCCAAATCAGGGTCTGGTGGTAGGCCCCTGGCTTCCATCTCAGCCATGGCACACTGGACAACGTGCCGGTACTCCAGGGGCAGGAAGGGGACGAAGAAGTCCACCAAGTTCTTGTCTATCAAACTGGTATGCCACAATCCACCTGCACAAAGTCATGTGAAGTATTAGTCATGTGAAGTATTAGTCATTTAAAGCATTAGTGACCATGGAAAAAAAGCCTTTAGCACAATACTCATTCAATCTGGAATTAAGGCTTGGAGGGCCATCGCCCCACTGTTTGGACTTTAAGGTTTAAGGGACTCGCCCTTGAGACATGCAAAGGTCAAGTGAATGAGATGGTCAGTGCAGACAGAAGGGGATGAGTCTGCATTGCGATGATAGGGATTGTTGTTTGTTTAATGTCTAAAAGGGTAAATTCAACTCCTGACCTGTTTTAATGCATTCTTGGGCAACAATGGAAGTAAGAGGTCTTTCTCCCACTCGCAGTAGTTCCTCCTAGGGGGTTGGATCTTTCAGTATCTCACGATTCGATTCTGATTCTTGGGGTCACAATGTGATATAAAATCGCTTCAATTCAAAACAATTCCCGATTCAAAATCGATTCTCGATTCAGTACATCGGGGCGCTAATTTCAGGATGTACTCCTGTCTGCTCTGCGCTAAGAAAGGTGGTGTGGCAAATGATGGCATGAAAGCAGAGTAAAGTGTGTATAAGATTACGTATGTTTATATATATATATATATTATTTTTTTTTCCCCTTGAAGTTATATTAACTGATTGCGATAATCTTAACACACAAAAGGAAAACCTAAGACTGCAATAATGTCAACACACAAAGGCAAACCTGAGACACAAAGAAAATAATTAAAATAGAAAAGAAAACAATGTAAAATAATGTATTGAGGAAAACATTGGTTACCAATATCATTTTTTAATGACTTCTGTAATGGAAATTTCCATAAGACATGTTGTTCGCAAGACACTAAGACACTGAGACCCCTTAGTCATTATCTATAGTAACCATTTCACTGTTTGTACCGCGCTTATCGCCCTTGAGGGGAACTGAGACAGCCTCGGCTGGCTGAGACGCAGCTTTTTTATTTGAATTACCCCTTTTAGAGCGTGTTTGGGGTTGGCCCCGGATTATATCACTGACTAACTCCTTAAGAGTCTGAATGCAGCCAATATCCTCCAGCAGAGGTCTGTTAGTAATTCCGAGGTCATGGCTAAAGACCAGAGGCGACAGAGCCTTTGGAATCACGGCCCCGTGACTCTGGAACGACCTACCTCTTTCAAATCTCTCCTAAAAAACACTCGAGAATTTCTTTCTCTTAATTGGTTAGTCTTCCGTTTTAACTTTACATGCTTTATTGTGTTTAAGTAATTCGTACCTTGCTTTTCATTTTAACAGGTCATTTCTAGGGCTGAGCCCGGATATTCGAATTTTTTTTAAACGTCTATGCATATTTGGGGACTGCAGGTAGAAGGCTAGGTTACATTTCGTCTGAATATCCCAGTGATCAAATCTATATGTAAGGGCGCTAGACGTCCGAGAACGCTTCACGTCAACGCTTCTGTTTGGGGTAATGGCAGCCATCATCAGAATGACCAAATATGGGATGACCATATAATATGGGACGAACTATCATTCGTTAGTTTTGGATATTCAAACATTATTTTGAATATTCCTCTAGCACTTTGACAGCTGCCGTCCAGGGTGAGGATACACAAGCCGTTAACCCCCCCGGCCATAGGGGCATTCATCGTTTTAGAAGGTTTTTAATAATGAACATATTTAGCCGCTATTTCAATGTTCAAACGAGTCCAAAAGACACCAAAACCTCCATCTACTAATAATTTGTTGGTTATTCAGTAAACATGAATAGAACAGGTAGCGATGTTTTTCCTTTTATGGCGATCACTGGGTAAATAGCAATAGTCCTGCGGTAGATTTATTCAAAACTTGTTCACACAATGTTTGCACAATGTTCAAACCACCTATTTGCTTTGTGATAATTGGAAGTAGGCCTACTCTCATACTTTGGAACTCGTGTGTGTTCGGAAACTTTTAGGCTGCGTTGAAACTCTGCCGTAACCAAGTGGGACTCGGACTGATGAGTGGATCCGAAAGCAACTGACGTGATATTGTTGTTTTGCGTTATCAAAATAACACATTTGTTTAACCAATTGAACCACTTTAGAAAACGATCAGTTGATAAAAACTTGATTGTGCAGCAGTGCACCCCACCTGCTACGTTTACAGACAGTGAAAGATACACACTATGAATGGACTTTTTTTCTCTCTTTTTTTCTTCACTGAATATTTGGATATTCGTTTGGAAACCTAACGAATATCCGAAGCTTGAAATGATGTATTCGGGCCAGCCCTAGTCATTTCTCTTGTTGGTATGTCTTGGTAAAGCACTTCAAAGGCACGTTCACACAAAATGTCTTGATAGCTCTCTAAGGCATGCTAGTGGAAGTTATAGTGAAGCTAGGAGAGACCGCTCAATGGTTTGAACACGCAGACCGGTTTGCCACGTGTAGCAGGACTTTGTTTGACGATGTGGTTTCTCTTCTGCGAGTCTCTGCAAGTGTTTCCTACATGGAACGTCATCATTTATACGACCCACCCAGTCTCCTCTGGAAACATGACATCATACTCACTATTCTTGTTGTTGAACACAGCCAGAGAGAGGGACATCTCTACGTCCTTCAGCTCAAGTTCCTCTCTTTCTTTTCCCGTTTTCCAGAAATCCAAAGTGGTGTGCGTGATGCTCTCTCCCCCAGCATTACTATTAGGAATATCAGAAATGTAAAGTCAATTCCCATGTGCTTAAACCTAGATGGATACATTGTCCAGCCGTTTATCCCACTTGATTTTGCAAACATAGTAAAAGAGTACAGCAGTGTTTCCCCTAGAACTTTTTGCAGGCCTGGGGGGTACGCACTGAAAAATCTCTAAACGGACGAGGCGTGCGGGATGGCATATTGGTACTGTCGGCTTTGGTCAGATGGCGCAGCAGGCGGTCTGCAATTTATATTTACGTTCAAATGTTTGTTCACTTGGTATATCAAGACTTAAAACAAAGTGATCACAAGGAGAGGATGACGTAAATAAAGTGCATTTATTGCATACAAATAAATAGGAACTTTGCAAAACATAGCACATCATGAACACAGTAGAGCTGTCAATCTTCTATAATTCCATCCGAATTTCAATCCCTATTTTTAATATTTTAATTATATTCACATTTTTAATGCTCAAATTTAGCCTATTATTAATACTTACTATGTACCTTTACACTGTATACACAGGCTTATGCATTGCCAATGCTACTATTAAACGTTCTGTCAACTAGAGGGCATTCTACCAATAAACATTTCTTTCTTGCCAAGTAAATAATAGGCACAAAAGGATATTATATTAATGCCGCCTCTCGACGGCGTTAATATAATTAGCCGCGTTGTCCGTGGTGATAGAGAGCACTGACTCACGACTCCTGTTGTAAGGTCATTTTACATTGAACGCGATTGTTGGTTGCAATTTTTCACAACAATAAAATAACAAATCATTGAGTTGATAGGATTGTGCACATACAATGCAATTTCCGTTTTGCGAAAAGGCGACATTCATTGTATTCGCACCAAGGTCGTTTTTTACGGCTCTCGCCAACGAAAAAATCTGCTTAACCAATCACATTCGGGTATCTTTGTGATAGTCACCATGGCCACTGTACAAGTTGTAGGACAGACAGAGGTAATGGCCTATTTACGTTTCTCAACACAGTGTTCTTACTGCATCTATAATGGCAAACTACAATCATAGACCTATAATTATTGCTATCTGTTATATGTATTGATCATTCATCTCGATAGTCGGCGCTACAAGCCAATCTTACTTGCACTGCGGTACGTGAATATAGGTTGCTTTTGATAACATGAAGGTGTGCAGTTGTAACGCAACAGTTTCATTTTGAATACCAACTTCCTATAAAAGGGGTAACAGCCTATTTTAGTTATTGAACAGGGAAACTAACGTTTCCAAAACACACCCACTTATCATGATCCCCCTCATCCGGGAACAGCCATTCACTACACTATTTAACACTTGGATTAAAAAGTAAAACTCCAGTATAATTTAATTCTCATAATACATGGGATGTTTTGGTGAAAGGTCGGAGCATCAGCTCGTCTTCACCAGGCTGTATAGGTTGAGTATTCCATCCGTCTTTTCATCCGTGCGATTATTATAGGAATATATATTCGCCTCGCGGCTGATGTAAATAGTTTTTAACGTGCGTGTAGACTTTATTGTTCATCAGGCGTGACGTGAGAAAAGCATTTCGTTTTCACATGCGGGTAGGCCAAGGCGAGAAGGGCGAGATCTGCTTACGTTAGCGTACGTTGGAGATAAATGTTGAGCTTTTTCTCTTTGATACGCTCGCGCGCTCTCGGTCCGCAGTAATTTAAAGGGACTGTTAGCAATGCCACTCACATTGCATTTTATTGCATTCTTTTTTTTTTAATTCTTATTATTTGTTGCATTTTTCTTTTGTTTAAATATTTTTTGAGGCCTGTACAATAAGGGGAAACACTGTACAGCATTAGTTGAAAAGGAGGCTGTTACTTTTCAAACAGTTTTCATGAAGTTCATCCGTCTTTGCTGTATATATATTATTTGGAGTATCATTTGAAACAAAAACTGTCTGTAGTCACCTGAGAAAGATGAAGATGGCCTTCCGATATGACACGCCATCCAGCTTTTCATAGTAGTCCACAAATGGCTTTATGCTATCAATTAGGCCAGGATGCATCTTGTCCATCTCATCAAAGATGAACATGGAATGGGCACAGTTGGTGACATTTCCTCTGATCCAATGCTGTAACTGAGACTGGAGGAATGGGTGACCGTTATTAGAGAATGGACAACATGCACCAGTCAACAGGTACCAGCAGGTGGTATTTAATTAAAACGCAATCTCAGACTACCTTATATGTCTCAACTTGGCTTGCATGTGGGAAATGGAGTTCAGAGGTAAATATGTGGACAAAACTGCTGTCCATCCCCTTCTTGTAGATGTTATCTGCAATAAGCTGGCTGACAAAATTCTTCCCTGTGCCAGTCCACCCATGGAGAGAGAGGACCAGAGGCTTCTTTGGGTTGTTATTGTTCATGAATCCAGTCACAGCTTTCAGAATGATGCGAGAAGCTATATGCTGACCGAACAGTTGGCTTCCCAGGTCTGACTCCAAACCTGAAATTTAAAGTGCAAATGTTATAATTGCTCCTCATCTACACAACGTCTCGGGTTCCACAACATTAAAGCGTTTATAACAGTATAGCCACGTTGCCAAGAAAAGCAAACCCGGCAGAAGTTGCGAATTGTGTAACGTTAGATCGGCTTGGTCGCTATGCATGCAATCGTTATTGTTGTAGTTCCACTAGGCCTAACTTTAAATATTATTCACCAACAAAGAGTGTTGTTGACTCGGTAGAGATTCATCTTAACCACAACGAAAACTGCACAGTTCTCACCTGTTGCATTTAACTGTACCCATTTCGAATCGCAACTTTCATGGAAATAATTGTAAATAGTCCGCCCCAGAGCAGCAGCGGTGCCTACAGCTACTGTTGTTGTGATTGGATCGAACGCATTCACGACGAGATGTGCTGTTAAAAAATATACAAGCAAGGTTCTGCAAGTGGTTTTCATCGTCGCTCTCACTTAATGACGTACATTAGTGAGCTTATAAAATCATATCGATAAAACACTGGACCGCGCATAAAACAACCACATATCACCCAGCACCGCTCACAAGCGCTTTCCCTTTTCCTTCTACGTAATCCATCTGCGACGCATACTATTTACGTCATCCATCTAGGACCGATAATAAAAAGTTATGTTCAGCGAACGTAACGTTACTGTTTTCTGTTTACCTTTCCATACGTTTAGTCTATTAATTTAACACATACATTATAATCCACCGACATCCTGTTGAACCGATCATCCAGCCACTACCTTCCACCCTGGACAGTAGTACAGTGTACATGTACTTTGTAACGTCAGACTGACTGTTACCACAGACACACTCGAACGGCTGCCGCTCAGATGTCAGCGTTAAGTAATAGGGAGCTACTTATAGGTTGTTTAATCTTACCCGATTTGTTGAAGGAAATCCATTCCGCTCGACAGCATTCATGGAAATAGTAGAAAATGTTTGGATAACTGGCTAAAAAGCCAGTGAGAGCCGCTGCCATGCCGACGGCAATACCAGTACTGATGATCTCGATGGCTCGGGTCCCGCCGGTGCACACCAACATCAACACCAATAGTGCGTGTTGCGTTTTGGAATTCATTTTAACATACAGTCAATTACTTGAGTCGCATGACACTTTGGGATATACCGGCCACTGACCTCACATTGGCAGAACTAAAAGTTTCGGGCGGATTTAGAGATCGTGTTAAACACTAGATCACCGTTGTTAGCGTAGTTGTAAGGCACGCTCACGCCGAGAACGCAGCAAATACGACGCCAAGGTCCAAAGGTACTTCCGGCTGCACGTTAATTTCGATCTAAAGTCTCCACTGGGATTCGACGACAGTGTGCTAAACGGGGCTTTCCATATTTTTATATAATACAATAAATTCAAATAAACCGTAAACAAATGACTACAGTCCTCCTTTACCAATTTGTTGCCAAGAAGAAATGGCAGTACAGCGAGCGATCAACGTATTATCAATTACCAATTGATTGGTCACAAGTGGACATATGATTATGACGATAAGTCTGCTAACTACATGGGATATGAGAGGCAGTTCAGGAGACCTATGGCTCTGAGTGTAGGCCTACATCGTTCTTATTATAGTGGTGTAGCCTAATCCTCATGGAAATGTACATGCATGCTTTGGGTAGTTGTACATGCATATATATATATATGTATATAATGCATGATATATAACACCTTTTAAGGCATCGCTGATCTTGATATGAAAATAAGTTGACAAAGTTAAGGCTTAGATATTTATGGTTCTAATTTTAAAAACATTGGACCTTTGCTCTTCATGTTTTTAAGAAAGGACAGAAAGAATGTGTGGCTATTATTTGTTTTGGTTTTTCTGACGAACCCAACCCTTTATTTATGAGCTTTAGCTTATGCTTCTGACTCCTTTGATGTGAACTTCCACACAGCTTGTTTTAGTGACCTCTTTTGACCTATGCTGCTCATGACATCGCACACACCAATTGTTGTGAAGGTGGAACAGTCTGAAAACAACCCAATTCCATACTTCACTCAGCTTTGCAAATGAAAAAAATAAATAAATAAATATATATATATATATATATATATATATATATACAGTGCATACGGAAAGTATTCACAGCGCTTCACTTTTTCCACATTTTGTTATGTTACAGCCTTATTCCAAAATGGATTCAATTCATTCTTG
>OOFG01071680.1:0-12858 GCA_900323295.1 Molva molva | reverse complement strand
ATGACGCCAGACAATATTATTATGTGAATGAAGACAATGCTAAGATGATAAAATAGTGACAGACAGACATGCAGGTAGACATACATAGGCTACTACAGATATATATCGATAGCTAGAGAGAGACGGTTACAGCATATATGCAGAGAGAGAGAGAGAGAGAGAGAGAGAGAGAAACTTAATTTCATATTAACGCCATTGAGAGCTGTCTAATGGGTATGTGGCTCTTAAATAGCAGATATAGCGTGACAAATAATTATATGTAGGACACCTGGTGAACCTCAGTGATTGACGCCTATTTGCGTGTTTTTTTTTATGTGCGGCGCCAAATCGCAAACAGTGGCCAAATGCGCAAAACACAAGAGCTAGTCCTCGTGCTCCACGTAACATTTGCGGACCATGAATACTTGTTGCAAGCCGTACAGCGGCGGCAGTGTCCCAAAGCTGTCAAATACTGCGCACAGCCTGCTGTCTCCGGTCAGCAGAAACCTACCAGCGTCAACCAGTGAGCCGAACAACTTGGAGGATTAAATAATTTTAGATAACTAATTTCGCATCCAGACCCGGAAGCTTGGAAAAAAAATAGATTGTGGTTTGTCACATGGCTTAAGAGATTTCAATAACAACAAAAAATGGCGACAATCACGTTGCTCCGTGTGGTCTTGCTGCGTCATTAAAAATATTCATGTAAACAAGGGAATTAAGAATGCTATTTCCAGGTAAGAAGAGTCGATTTTTCTTTCCCATTTGTCAGCTACGCAAAGGAATTAAAATGCGTATTGAATTTTTTTTGGATCCTTGCACAACATGACATTTGTTTTTACCTAGAAAGGGGTGTGTATAACTCGGGGCGTTAACGTATGGCTGCACAATAATAACATTTGTTACGATAACATTGCATTGGATGAGGCGTTTAATTTATTAAAATGTACGTCCTTTAAAACCTCCGCGTCTATTGCAGTGACAATTTGGATTGAACGTTTTTGTTTTCCCAACTTTTGGTTGTTATAAAGGTAACTAGCAGCGACACGCATAATGCTTATCTTATAGTTTGTTCTTATTAGTCACTTGTGCATGTATATGATTAGGCTCCCTCGATTAGGCTGTAGGGTAATGTCTTGTCTCGCTCTCACTACAGGGCATTCTCGGTAATTAAAATATTGGTGGTTGGTCGTGCAATGTAGGATTTATACTACAGGAATGACAGCGACGATTGTTATTTTGAATCTAACTTTCCATCAAAATATATGTATTGCACGTAATAATAGCCTACATTAAATGTTTTTTGCAAGTGACTCGTCTGTTTTGGAATATAGACAGCTAATGGAGTTGTTTACATGAAGTGTAGAGGGCGGACTAGAGGCGGGGAGGAGTCTACATCGACGCGCGATGAGACTGGACTGCACGAGAGGCTTCTCGCGCTTGGTTGGGCGGAGTCCTGAAAATAATCACAACAAGTCTGACGTCACTCGGCCTTGTGGTTAGTATGAATATTCTGGCTTCTACCAACAAGGAAAAGAGGCTATAATGAGCTACTCCTACATTACATTAGATACAAATCGAATAAACAAAAAATGCTGCTACATAACTTGACAATATTAGTCAACATTAGACCATGTATGTATGTATGTATTTATGTATGTATGTATGCCATACTCAAAATCGGTAATTGCACAACGTGTGTGGGTTTAGTGCATGGAAGGAGCTCATGATCCGATATGATGTAGCCCATGATAAGATGCTGAGTGCGTGGGAATCTCTTCTATGACACACCCTGCTTTCCCAAAAACGACCTACTTGAGTGTAAAATAATTTCCATTAGTAAAATAACCTAGAGCTGTCTATTAGCTAGCAATATCTTCTTAACATTTCAAATTCCATCATTGTTCAAAGTGCAGTCTGTTCCCCAGCCATGGTGGAAGATGGTACATCTAAATATGTGAATTATTTATAAACATTCCTAGAACATTGTAAATATTTTATGTCATTTGGACATTAGCATATCATAACTACTCTGGCCTTTTTGGGTTAGCAGATACCAAATAGTCATGCAAGCCTACTTATACTATGACTCATTAGGGGGAAGGAAAGATGGCTGAGGTGACACAGTTCTGCCGGTGACTGACAGTGTGGAGTGTGGTGGAGAGCCGGTGGACGGCTAGATTTGCCAGGCTGCCCTGGTTCAGTTATCACAGTGCTGATGCTGTGCCCATGGAAGGTACAGTACTGTGATAACTGAATGATGGCGGCCACCTTGACACTGGAGCTTTGGAAACGAAGGACGTCCAGACTGCCATTCAGTAGAGACGATGTCTTGATGAAAGGCCTTAGAATCTTGCAATGGATTGTTTATCATAGCAAACGTAGCATATGGGTAAGGAATCAGTTCATGTAAACAAAAGCTTTCTCTTCACCGCTACCGTATTCTATGTCATCGAAAGATGTTATGCATGCTGACGTACAAACAAATCATGGCCACATGAAAGTATGAGCTTTTTTATTACATATGTTTTCTGCATAGGCTTTCAATAAATATGAATACAAAACTTGTCTGTCTCTGTTGTATCTATGTATCTTCAATTTAATATATTAAGATAAGACATAGACACTCTTTTAACATTGTAAATAACATTTAGTAGCCTTCATTCCAGCCCCACCCTCATGGCTCAAGAATATTGCACAATTTGGTCTATGGGGGGAGCTCCAGCTCAGACTTCTGGGGAACACCGGAAAGTCTGGAAAAACGTACCATCCTGGTTTGGATAGGACAAATCAAACCTTGTGACGATGTCAATTTAAAAGCTATGGAATACAAATATAATATAATTTGACAGATTTTGTGTTAAAACGAGTAAGTCAATATCAATTGTATTCGTTCTGGGAAATAAACAGTTGAGATTAAACTCATCCTAGTTAAAATAATGAGGAATGAGGTTAAATAATAAACCACAAATCTTTTAGGTCTATCAGTCACTGCCTGTTTGAAAATATATAATGTAAGTGGAAATCCCCTAACGTCATAAAAAAGTATAATGTATAATATATATATATATATATATCCATCTATATATTGTTGTGTAACCTATAATATAATTTTCTATTAGATCTTTTGTTAGTTTTCCCCTGTTATGTTCTTTAAGGGGTTAAGTAATGAAGACATTAACCTCTCTCACTAGGCCTCTGGCTCAGGTTTATGCTGAAAATAACATACCCAAAGTTAATAGATTATATCTCAACAGCTACAAGGGCTACAATAATCTCAGTACCAAAATAATGATAACACCTGTGAGATTGTTGTAATGGTGAAATAATCAATGGGGATGCTACTGGGTCAGTTAATAAACCTAGAACAAAACCTAAATCACAGATTTAATTTCTGCCTGAAATAAATGTCATGTTTTAGAGTGAATACCACCTTGTGCATTATCAGTTGGAATCCCTATAGCACTATAGGGCAGTAGCACAACATCTGCTGAGTACCTGGGTCAAGTGATCTGCACTTTGATAAGTCATCGGCTGTGTGAGGTGGTATGAGGCGGGAAGGTTAAGTTTAGTTGAAATGGATGGCGTTCAGCTGAGAGAGCACATCCCTTTGGGATGCGGGTGTGCATAGGAAATATTGGGAGTTTGTAACTTAGCTCTAAATGATGACCTCAGCCGCAGGGTCTGTGACTAATGTCAGGCACCCTACTAAACCATCTATAACCTGTAATTCAACCCTCAAAAATGTCTGTTTCTACCTCGTTTTTTTTTCCATTGGTGAATTTCATTTTAACATTGTGTTGTATAGGTACTCAAATTATATTAAATAGAATTGAGCAACCATCTGTGTAAGGAGCTACACCAGCACAAAAGGATTTGTCCAGTTCTACAAGTTTTATGCAATATAGCCTAACTTTAAAAGCTGCAAAAAATTTAATTTTACTTGCATTATTTAAAATGTTGCTCCCACCATCAACATGATATACATTTTCAGATACTTTAACTGGAAGAGACCATTCGGATCCACCCTTGACACATCCCATTCAATCTGGACCTCAAATCATTTTCTCCAGTTATTGTTGTAAATATCATGTTTTTTTTATTTATTTTATTGTGTTCAATGATTGATAGAAAAAAAATTGTTAGTTGTGATTCACATTCCTACCTTGGTTCATTTCACTGGGAATTCTCTAGGGCAGCTGAAGTCAATAGAGCATTATGAATGAATGGTTTTCAAAATGTTAACATGTTTCATTGTTTAAGAACACGTTTTTCACATCTGCTATGCTGTGTTTCATTAGTTTTTTTCTTTTCACTGTTACAATTAGTATCAATGTAAAATCTGTAAAATATAGAAATTGTATTGACTAAACATAATGAAACAAAACTGAAATGTGTATGTCGCTTGTTTGTATCTGAAGTTTCAGTGTCCAATCTACCTTACTGGGACATAGAGATATGATCATTTGAATTCTTGTAAGCTTTGCAAGCAATTTAGCCACTCAGACATCGGTCATAACTCGACAGTGGATGGGGTCAACGTAGAAACTTTTTGGAAAATGGTAGGAACAAAAAAATCTTGGCAGACGATTGGACGAACTATATGTCTATCATCGTCTATCACGTGGATCACGTAGTTCCTCATTTGATGCTGATTGGTCCGAACCACTGGTGGTTGGGTCACAATTGCATAACTGGAAGCCTGGCAAGATAGATTGTCGCGTGATCGTGATCTCGCGATTCAGTGCCTCGAAAGAAAAATCAACTACAGCCTAGACAGGAATAAGCACCTGCAATGTGTCTGCCAGCACTCCTATTAATTCAACCTAGTGGCGCTCTAGACTAGCCCACCAAATGGTTAACCCGGACTAGTGACAGGCGGCCGATCAGACCAATCAGCGGCCTTGTTGCAAGGAAGGCAAACGCGCTGCTTTCGGGAAGAGGGACGTTCCTTGCCAGGAAGGGCAGACTACTGCGTCCTCCCAGAAGTACAACAACGACAACCAATTGTTTGGGGGGGAAAACTACCAGTTTCCGTTGGAATTTTTTAAGCACGCGTTAACTTTGACAACTATACGATAGCAAGTCCAAAAGGAGTTAAGCGATAAAAACACACGAAGCCTGACTTCAATGTCAGATGTTTAAAAGAAACGGACATATAAGTTGCCATCTGGTGGCTAGCCTGCTAGGTGAGTATTCCTATCTGACCCTACAGCTAACGTTACGCTTCTTAATGCTCGTAAAAAAAATTAATAACGCAGTGTGATGGTGGCCTGTTTAGTGAGCTATTGCTGTTGTTGCTGTTCAGTTGTTGCTGGCTGTCACGGAGTCCTGTTTTCATCTGTATTCAATTCCGGTTACGTTAGTTTCAGTGTACACCCGCCGACTAGAGCTATTATCTAATTATCATATCACATACAACACTGGCAAAGTTGGGATACTCGAAGGCATTATTTACAGATGTGTAGCGGCCAAGTAATGGTCTGTTATAACTAAGCCACTAAAGAACGAGACTATCAATTTCAACATGATTGTTTTGTATTATTTGCGGCTTAATCCTTCATATAACGGTAACATTAGTCTACGTTCATTTGTTTCCACAGGTATAGCCTATTATTTTACATAAATTTATCAGAATATGTCATTAAACAGAAACTAGTTTTTAACAGGAAATGAAGTCTTCCGTGAGACGTGGTTTAAATGGCCTGAAACGTCATGGTAAGCCAGTCATATTAATCCTATAGGCTGTTTAACGAATGGAGTGGAGGAAGGTGAGAAGATAAAAACCAAAAACTAGAATCGAAACTAAAAAACGACCACCATTTTAGTAGCATTGTAAGTTAAACCATATATTAGCCAGGTTGGGGGGCGGCGACAAATAAGGCCTTTTAATAATACATCTGAATTTTAAACTATTTAAGACCTTTTAAGAACTTTCAGACACCTTACCTCCTGTAGTGTCTTCATCTTTCTCTGTCCCACAATATCTCACTTTCCTCTGGTCTCTACCTCTCGCCTTTGATCTCTCCTGATTAAAAGGTGGGAGCATTTTATTTACTTTGCTATTAGTGTTAAATAATTCCATCAGTAACTACAGCGTAAAGATAATGCAATGTTCCCCTACCATCGCAGAGACCAAAACAGTCAAAATGATTTCACATACTGTCAAAATGACCTATGTTCTTTGTCCCCTACTTTCGACCTTTTTCTGACCTCTTACTATATTCTCTTCGCTGTCAATTTTTCGTGACAAATTAATGGTATGGACGTCAAAAACACATTTCACTGTATAGTAAGTACTGTATGTGATAATCAAATTTCTGATTACTAAATGAGCTTTTGCCATAACCTGTGGAAAGGTTAAAACCGTTCATCTGGCAAATATCGCAGCCTCCATAAACATTGGTTCATTTTGTATTTATTATATGAATTAATATGTTTTTTGTATTATTATTATGATACACTTAAGAAATGGAGTTGTAATCACATGCTAGGTAAACCAGGAGCAAGCATCTTGTAATCTTTCTATTGTCAATACAATTTAAATGTAACACTGGTAAAAGAGGAGAGGGGGGCCAAATGTTTAATTAAAAAATTTGAAGGGGACATATTCTCCCCTTAAATTATGCCAATAGTAATAGCCCATATAAATGTAGATTGACAGTTTTTTTTGTATTATTGAGAAATTGAGCAGACACTGACTCGATTGTTGAATATGCCTACCTAGACATTGTTGGGTGTAGGTTATCTGGATTCTAGAATTACTTTTATTTTCTTATTGTTGCATGATAGGTCTATCCTATCAACACTCATCTTTGAGAAGTATGCCCGTATAACGTTCTTATTCCCATTAAAGACATCAACATATTTTGATATTTTAAACTTTTACTAAGTTAAAAAAATCACAAACACGATCTCAGCACAAATTTAACGTAGACCTACTTACACATATCCAAAATATAAATTAAAGGTGTAGTGTGTAGGGTTTTGTGGCATCTAGCAGTGAGGTTGCAGATTGCAACCAACTGAACACCCCCCTCAGCCCTCCCTTTCCGTAGACGTAGGAGAATCTACGGTGGCCTGCTCTGGCCTGTTTGGTGCCAGTATGTACTTCCTAAGTTATGTCATCTTCTAGGACAGCATCGAGTAGCCATGTGTAAAGTGATGAGGTTACTTGATTGATTATTCGTTTTTTTAGTCTGTAAAGCTATAGGTCATATCATACGAGTAAGAAAGCCATTATGATTAAAAACACATCCTCTCTAGAGCAGTTTGTCCGTTCTGGGCTACTGTAGAAACATGGCGGTGCAACATGACTGACTCCTTGGAAGCCCGCACCCTATAGATATAAAGGGCTAATTCTAAGAAACAAAACACGATTCTAATTTCATGGATTTCTACGCTAATTAAAACATACTTGATAATGAATATTAAATTACATTTCTGCCTAGTCCGTTCCCCTATAATCACTCATGCACCTCTTGTTAGGCCTGATGTGCATATAATGATTGGTGTATAAAATCTATCTTATAATGTTTTTGGTTTTGATGTATCTGAGGTTGGAAATCATACTCGCTTTTACAGTAGCAGCAAAAGTGAAAGCCACAACTAATTAATGTTTCCATGTCGTGTAGAAAGGATAAAATGGCCTCAAATGAACTGTGAACAAAATAATGTTCATACATTTCCTATGTGTGAATGTATGGCAAAATCTTGCGTTTATTTTTTTATGCAACATAGAGCTAACATCTTGAATTATTCAACTACGTTGCGAATGTAAGTAATTTTCATAATACATTTTCAGCAATGTTAATGAACAATTATGTATTCAGATATATATTTTAACATCATTAACATTCCTCAATTGAACCGTGAATAACTATTCATTAATGATATACAATTTACCATGTCAAAATTTCAGTACAACTACAGAAGGGAAAATGCTTAGAGTTGCTTCCACACAACACAAGTGTGAGCCACCTGTGTTTAGGCTGTTTTGCAATGTTATCCTTTCTTTCTAAACCACAATGATGAATTGCTGTGTATTCACTTGGCTCCTTCCTCCTGCCTTCCTGTCCCCAATTCCTCTCAAATTTAGCCCTTCTAAGCCATAGCTCTATACTGGACACTGAGGATTATTGAACTCCAATACATTGTAAACGCTCCAAATGACTGGAGTCTAACATTTTGACTCTCTGAGTCAATCCTCTGTTCCATTGAATTGAATCATCGTCTTCTTCATAACACAGTCACTGTACTGCTGTTGAAATCATTAGAATAACTTGTTAACATGCAATGTTAAACACTTTCTTGCTTGTTCACCCCACATGCTATTATTAGCAATGAATTAAGGTGGGTAACAAACCTGGCGTCAAACATCAGTGCAGAAACTACAAGAACCAAGAACATTTCCCAGACAGCACAGCAGTTTCAGCATGCTCAGTATCGGTGCAGTATTGAGAGAAAGGAAATGAACTTTGCTTCTGTTGCGTCGCTCTTCAGCTGAGCCAACTATTGTGCAAGCGAAACATAAACCAACACTCATAAGCAAGCATAACCCAATCCTTTTTTAACCTGATGACGATTATTAATCAGACCTTTTAGGGCAGGTTCTGAAATGCTTAAAGGTGCATCTAGCGGAACGGACTCGTCAGAAATGGAATATAAAATGAATGTGTTTCAATTAGTGTATAATCCCATGAAAATATGAATTGTTGTGTTTTCGTTACCTTAGAATGAGCTCTTTATATCTACATAGGGAGCGGGTCCTCTTCCACTGAGCCCACCATGTTACGCCGCCATATTTTTACAGTAGTCCAGAACAGACAAACGGCTCTAGAGATGGCGTGTTTTTAATGTTTTATCATAATTGCTATGACCTATGACCTATAGTTTTCAATAACTAAATTACAATAACAAAATTGGTCTGAAATATAATAAACATAAAAATGACAATTTGTCGGTCGTCGTGATGTAACAGGAAAAGTAATGCTTTGTTTTAACATGCAACCTTCTCCTGTTTCTCCGCAATGACCCAAGCGTCTGGATGCCAACTCTGAGCATGATGGAGCAGCTGAGCCGGCAACTGTGTGGGAAGATGAGGAGGTCTGGCAGGAGGACCCCGATCCATTCCTCGCCCACCTCTTCCTCTCCGAAGGGCCTGGAGGTCCACTTCTACCTGGCTGACACCAACCAGCTGGAGTACTTCAGAGACTGCCACACCGCAGAGGACATTTGCGTGGAGTCAGCCAAGAAATGCTGTGAGTGAACCGCTTGCTTTGGATTCACCGTAGCGCTAGCGTGGGATTTATTTATATTTGTTGTGTTTGGATGTGTTGTTGTCAATGCAAACTACTGATGTGATTATTTCGGAAAATAGTTAAATACGTGGATTTCCCTAACCACGCAGAGTGCCGGTGGTCTAAGTAAGGTTTACTTCTATTGATGTGGTATGTTTGACATGAAGTGAAAAGCCACTTAATCTCAAACGGGTCTTCAATTAGGACAGCTTAAAAACTCCACATAAATAAAAATCAGCAAAAAGTTTAGAGGTTAACCATTTTCTAATCTAGCGGAGTAGTTTTCTAATCTATAGTAGTTTTCTAATCTAACATGTCGTGTCGCATCACGTTTCCATACGACCTGCTCCACCGGAAACGTTGCGTCCGGAGCATATAGGAGATATAGAATAAACAACTATGAGTGCTCAGCTATGTGTGGTCTTCATTGTTGTGAACAATCACAAGTGGATTGTGCATACAGTACATGTTAAGTCATTTAACGGGCCAACCAAACTCCCCTGAAGCTCCCAAGGACAACTGTACTCCAAATGTGGTATCTTTAATTTGTCCTTGTATAAACAATGTCTGGGGTCGTACAATTCGCTGTATTTCTCTACCTCGACCATCAACCGCACCTCGTCCATGATCGCAAATTGAAACTAGCGAGAAGATAAACAAGAGGTGCAAATACTGCGGAGGGACACAGGGTTGTAGTTCTATGGGGGGGCTATGTAACTACAGTAATTTCATTGTATATGATATGGGTGTGCCACATGATCCCTACAGTGGGATCGTGATGCACCCCCCCCTACACCCTACGGCATAGCCGGACTACAATGCAATTGTATGCAGGAATGCGACTGCCAGTAAAGATATTTTTTAACAAATTTGACGAGGGCATTTTTTCCCCTGCAATATGCAACCACAACTACTCATCTATACATTATTTCATTATTTGACATACTTTCTTCGAAAACACACAGTTTATACATAAAGGGACACATCAACGCATGTAGTAATAAGACTTCAAGTCTATTTTAGTAGTTTGCTGCACATCTGCTGGGTGTCCGACGGGCTCAGTGTAGCAGCTCTCATTGATTAGAGTGGGAACGTTTCCTTACGGCTCAACGTAAGGCTACACGACGCGACGCTTGCGTGCCCGGTCTAGCAGGGGGTTAGGCTAAATCTTGCTTTGTCGTGACAGCCTATCAGCGTTCACTCCCTGAAGTCCAGATTGAACCGAAAAATGGAGGAGAAAGTAATTGTTGCCGTTTGCGGACTCCCAGAGCTCTATAATATCACGGCCAAAAGCTGTGTGCGCCTCCGGGTGATATTATGAACCCATAAACGACGGCGTTGAGTTCTCCGACGTCTCTGGTACTTCCACAACAAGTAAAGACTTGCAATGGTGGTTATCACGGCCATGGTTGAGAATGAATTGGCGGAAAGAAACGTTGGCGTTCACAAGAGAGCCCCTCCTCCTCCAATATTCTTCAAAGTACTCACGCAAGTGTTTAAAGTAAAATTTAAAGTTGTTTATAATACACTGAAGATATGTATACTAGGGCTGTAGTCAACCAAAGAAAATCTTGGTCGACTGAAATCGTAACTTCTCTTCAACCAATCGATTGGTCGCGGGAAAAAAAAATAAAAAATCAGCACGTTATTATCTCTAGATTAACAAAATCGGCCACAGTGCACTGAGTGCACTCTACCTGGTAGCCTTATTAGCCTAAATGAATTATAAATAAACATAAAAAGCTTGTATTTGCAGCATATAAATATATATATATATAAATCATTTCTAACCTAACTGCTGCTACCAGACGCTGTAGCCGTCGAAGCTGTCGCGGGATGCGCCTGCAGTTTTAAAACGATTATTAGACCAAACATATTGAAATATGCCAATTCCAAAACTTATCAAGTGTTAAACACGAAAGTTGACGGAGCATCAGACAAGTTAGCCTACCGTTTTTAAATGATATGCCATGTTGGTTGTTGAGCTATGATACACAAACTGCTGTTTGCAAAGTTTACATTCAACCTTTCTTTGGTCACCTGGTTGCGGTCGCGTGCATTAGCATAGCGGAACCTCTGGATGTAGTAGAAGACGAGCCAGGCCAGGGAGATGATCATCAGGACGATGAAGGAGATGGAGACGAACACGACCGACGTACGGCTCACGTACTTCTGAAGGTTCCTGGTGCCGATGCTAATTGCCATGGTTACCGTCACGTTGCGCTCCAGCAGCGCCACGACCTCGCGACCCTTGGGCTCCGGGATCATTATGGCGACGACCTCGCCCGTACCTGGAGAGAGCCACACACAAACACACATTTAGGTAACAAGCTAATAAGTGTATATATTAAGTATGAACATGTATAAAGCCAGTATGAAGTAAACAAGCCAGTCAAAATCAGGGCCACACACACACACACACACACGCACACACACACAGTACTGGAGGCATTGGAAAAGTTGTTTGGGAACATTCCTGAAGTTCCTCCCGGTGTACTCATGGAACATCTGGAGGAGGAGGCGCACGGGGGGAGGGGCTACAGGAGGAGTAGGACAGTTCTGATACTGTAGACCCAGTAGAGGAACTCATACTCTTGTACCCATGGCTCATGTATGATGAGAACAGGACACACTATATATTATATACACTCGGCCCAAAACACTTTTTTTTTTTTTTTTTATCTCATAGTGTTTGAAATCTAGCTCAAACAGGGGGTTCACTTACACTTAAATGCAGTTGTGGAGTAAGCCCCCAGATGTGTTTCCTATCCACTCATTCCCCTCGGTTTACAAGGTCTTCACAATAATACCTCTCATTCAGCCTTTCGCACACATAACACACACGTCATGGATTGAAATCCAACCCGACATCTCTAACCCAGCGCTATAGCTTTATCATCGTGTTTGTTAGGACCTTGTTTTGGGGCAGGATAGTCCAGTGGTTAGGGTGTTTGACGCCCAGGTTCTGGGTTTAACCCCAATGTCCATAGTCTACCTGTGAGCCTCCTAAACCCCTGCCCCTTAATGACATGGATCTGAATTCCCTTTAAGTCGAGTGTCTGAACTCAGAGGTCATTAAGGAGCAGGTAGGGGTGAGGCGGCATCTTGCGCTAGGATGTCTACAGGTAGGCTGTAGAAATTGGGGTTAAAACCCAGAACCGTTTGGTTCTCAGATCAAAATAAATTAAAATAAATTGTGAAGTACTATTTATTTACCATTTAGTCATTTAACTGTTCAAGTAAATGCTAAATGGTATTTCATAATTGACTTTAATGTCAGGACTCTTGTAAACCTCTCAGAGAGCATGCAGTATTGGAAGGTAACAGACACATCGACCCACTAGGGCTAGAACCGCTTACCTCCCTGCCTGCGTGGGGCTAGGTGTTGGACCTACCTGCGTGGGACTAGGTGAAGGACCTACCGGGGTGGGACTAGGTGAAAGACCTACCGGGGTGGGGCTAGATGATGGACCTATCTGCGTTGGGCTAGGTGGTGGAGCTACGTGTGTTGGGCTAGGTGATGGACCTATCTGCGTTGGGCTAGGTGATGGACCTACCTGCTTGGGGCTAGGTGATGGAC
>OOFG01071669.1:1559-17423 GCA_900323295.1 Molva molva | reverse complement strand
GGTTGAGAGTTTGAGAGACGAGAGAGAGAGAGCAAGCACTCACACAGACGCACGCACACACACACACACACACACACACACACACACACACCTGTGATGTGAGTGTTATTGTTCTGCAGAGTGGTTTGTCACATCGACCACCAGGACCTCTGTCTCTGTGGTTCACACACAGTAAATGACCTATTGTCACAAACATCATGGACAAAAAGTGCACTTTAATTGATGTTGTTTTAAAAAGTCTTTCTCAGGGTTTGTTGCTGAGCTGTTTTTATTGAGGGTCTTTGTTGAGCTTGAGCTGTATAGAACTAGGCTACAGTGTGTAGGCAGCATCATACATCATGCCATTATTTATTTTCATTTAACAACTGTTTAAAGCCTATTGTGTGCAATTGCCTGGTTTTAATAAATACAGTTTTGTTAAATTTAACTTGGTTGGGATTTCCCCCTTTTTGTGCGTAAAACTGTTAATAGAAACCACTAATGAATATAAACAAGGATGTTTTAATGTGGGCATATGTTGCAGGTACTTACTACAATCATCATACTGATGTGATTGTACGCATCAAAGGGGAAATCAAGCATTGTCGAGATGTACTGTATATCGTGTATCGCCATGTGGCCTAAAAATATTGCTACATTATTTATAGGCTATATCACCCAGCCCTATGTGTAGGCATGCGTTTGAAAATATAAAAGAGCTGCTAGGATTCAACATCCAACAATACAATGCAACACTAATGATAAAGCACTTGAGTAAGTTGAAATGTCAAGAAATTCTATACATTAATATACATGATTGAGATTAAGAAAGATAATAAAATCGTAACATCATCAATGTTTTCTTACGCTCCTGCTATGTTTTATTTGCTGTGTCCTCATGTTTTCCTACCTGAGGTTTCGGACCAGCTTGCACTTCTGAGGCAGGTCCAGGAAGTCCACGAGGAAGTCCATGCGGGCCCGGGTCTCCTTGGAGGTGAGTCCGTGAATGCGTCCGAAGAATGTGAGTGTGTCACTGATTGTGAACTCGTTATACAGTGCCAAATCCTGAGAAGAAGATGGGCAGTTGAGTTATTACTGCTAAGAAATTTGAAATAGGCAGATGGCTTGTTTTCCTGGGTTTATTTTTGCATGAATGGAAGGACCTAATAGAAACAGTAATGTATCGGTGGTAGAAGTTGTGATAGCTAAATTAGGTCATCTGTAATCACGAGGCTCCCTGTAGGCATTCCATGAGCAAGATGCATAACCCCTACCTGCTCATTAAGTGTATGTTAAGAGAAAATCCTGTTGTTTGGCAATTTTAGCATTGCAGAGCACAAGTCAAGGCCAGTTCGAGAAAATGTGTTAATTGGCCTTATTTGACCTCAATCGTGTTTTATACATCTGTATTTTCACTACATTTTAAGATGCATATTGCATGCCAATGTACCCAATATGCAATTAATATAGGTGGATTAAATGACAATGATTTTCTTAATTAATATATTCTGTTAATGAATACATTGCTAATATAAATAGTATAATAGTAAACTATAATAAATAGGAATATGTAAAACAAGAAGGCCTGTCAAAATGAGTTGAAAGAGTGAGTTACTGAGGATGTTTACCTGTGGCATGTATCCAACCATCCTCCCAGGAACCTCATGACCAGGAAAGGCAGGAGGTTTTCCCAAAACACTGATGTGGCCCCGGGAGATCTTCAGAGTTCCCACAATGCATTTTAACAGCGTCGTCTTCCCACATCCACTGGGCCCCAACAGGCCATAACTACAAACACAAAGGTTGGTCTTTCACTTACTAAAATGATGATAGAAGGACTTTTGCGTTGCCACACACCAACATGCACAAACGCACGCATGAACACACACACACACACACACACACACACACACACACATACACGCACATGCACACAAACACACACATCCACTTACATTTGTCCCTGTGGAACAGTCAAGTCCATATTGCTGATGACCTTCAGTTTGCCGTAGGACCGGCAAACATCACGACACTTGATGGCCATCTCTACTTCAGGCTCTGCAGGGGCCACTGAGTCCATCGTCTTATTCTCCTTGTTCACCTTAAACAGAGGAGCTTTAGAAACAAACTCTAATAGGCCTATGAATGATCTGGACAATCACTGTAGCTGCAGTTTAAAAGGAAAATTGCTTTTAAAATGCATCTTAAAATTGCTATTCAAACCATAATTCTACATTGGTTGTGGTGTACAACACCGTTTCTAGTTGAACACACTGTAACATACAGAGAAACTGAGTCCTAAAAGCAATCAACAGCGTAATGAGAAGAACTGCTGGCAACAGCTTTGGTGATCAACATACACCAACGAATATACGAAGAAACGTATTCACCAGACGAGTATGAGAAATGTGTATTTGTATTCACTATTGTGGTGTCCTCCATTATGTGTGTTTGGGGTATACACCTTGATTAATAACATTTGTATTAATTGTGGGCCATTTGTATAGCCTAAAATACAGTTTCATATATTTGTTTGCAGGAACCCACACAACAAGCCAGCTATTGAAGGGAGCAAATTAATTTAGGCTAACATGTTTTGATCTTCTACTAGGGTTTACTAGTACTGTTACACCAACTGTTTCTACAAGTGAGGCCTGTAATATTACAAGTCTGACATTATGATACTAGTAGAAGTGTATCTTGGGTTCTTTACCAACCTATGTCGATGAAATGAAACTTGAAACTTTGGTTATAGCAAAGCATTGATTTAATTCAACTGAATGGGAGAGCACAGCCATCAGGGGTTTGTCTCAGCACTCTCTGAAGCTACTCTTCAAAGGTACATTAGTCATTGTCAGAAATTACGAAGCAATGTGTTTTTACAACTAGTGTCAGAGTCGTAGTCATTTTAAAGTAAAATTGTGGGACTTTAACTTTGAAATTATCTACAATTATACAGTAAAAATGCTTGATTTTGAGTGAGTGTGCAGTTAGAGTTGTCCTGATCTATAAATATAATCCAATTCATCTAATTTCCATGTGTTCTTTTCATATACCCTGTGGTAACACCTTATTTTGAAAAACCGGACGTAGTCACATGTGTATCCTTGCACATGTGTGAAGTCGCTACTCTCCTGATCAGCTCGCGCTTGGCCGTTTCAATCCATATGCCTTAAAAGGATAGAATACGTTTGGCTAATGTCACATACGCTACATGAAGAGATTGAAGTGAACTGGGTCCGAGTCCAGTCCTTTCTGTAAGCCCGTTCAAGCACTAACTAGTCGGCGTATGAATAGTTGATAGGCTACTGTTTAATATGTGTAAATGTCAGGTGGTATTTAGACACTATCGGCATTATTCCGGACTAGACCTTGATGACCCATAGCCTCAGCACCTGTCTCTCTGGGAAACGTTCCCCTTGAGGCATGCATGTTTTAATAACACGCCGAAAACACCGTTGCAAACATGAGAAACAATGTAACGGACAATTCTCCACCACTGAGAATTATCCTTCATTCAATCGTTTTAAAATCAGCAGACATAGTACAAGTATAGTGCATCGTGAAGTAATTCTTACCTATGTCGTTTAAAGGCCAACCAAGTTAGCGAAAAGCTTTGCGTATTCAAGCTACCGACCTTTCATACCAAAGACAGAAACTTCCGTACAGAATCTGATGTTTCTCTAAAACTATTTTTAAACCGTGTCGGTGTAGCCACACTCCCATTTCTCTTTCACTTCTCCCTCCCAGTTTACACAGGCATACGGCTCGGACCAGCTGTACCATGCGTGTTGACGAATGCTTGCTCAAGAATATTAAACGAGACAAATGCCTACTACGTTACGAGCATTTACATAATGCTATTTTCATAATTCCTAAAAACGTTTTAATAAAAACGACCAGGTCTAGCTGAATGGCAGCGTTGTACTATATTTGATGTTGGTGATGATGCTGTTCCCGCGGCGTTCAGCCTGCAGAGTTCACCGCTGCCTCGATCGTTACGTGGGCCTGTCGTGCTATAGCTTATGATAAGCAAACTGATCTATTCAGCTCCCTTACCAAATCTTCCATCTGGGTACTCTCGGGAGCTCCTGTTGTCACAACAGGACCGACTGCCTCTGCGGCCATGATTTCACGGATGGGTCGAGGCAGCCCCTTCGTCGAGCCTCCCTCGCTTTCGCTGTCTGATGGAGAGTCACTTCACCCTCAGTGGATCATGGCATCTCGAAGCCCAACCAAACCGAATGTTTTAGACATCGCGAACTGTACATGCCTTTATGCAACTGGCTCCCATTAAGTGATAATGCATAGTCATAATTCTTTATCATACCCTATTTTCACTGCCTTAGCTAGAAAGCGCGCTGGACGTTGTGTAGCCTATGGCACGTGTGCAAACCTCCTGCAGAGTGCGCTATAGACACACTTACAGCCTAGGGTCTTAAGCCTTTTGAGGCCTACACATCTGTAACAGTGTAATAGCTTCTGCCGACACACGATAAGCGTAAAATTACACAAGGAAAAAATACACTATTGGACTGTTGATTAACTATTATAATTCTGGAAACACGGTGCAAAATGGCTGAAATACCCATCTCAGACTCTCTGTTCATGTTAGCCTACTTAATACACATTTTATATATGATAATTTGGCTCATGGCTGGAGACAAGTTACATTTTAAGTCAACACTTTGCTTTTATGTCGTTATGGCACAATCTAGCTGTCAAATTCGCTCTGTGTATGGTGATTGGTCATCTCGTGCTCTTCCTGTCTCTCAAATTGAGAGGCATATTTTGCCAGGAGTCTTTTGAGCTCTGCCTTGCTCATATACCCAAAATACCCACCACCACATTCCCTTTCCCTCGTCATAATTCTGTACCGATTCTCAACTGTACATGTTAAGACCAAGTATTTTCCGAGACATATAATCACACACACACCAACACTCACACCTCAGGCTTCTTTGGAAAGAAGCAACATTCCCAATGTAAATGCACACCTCTCGTTCTCTTTTTGTAGGACTGTTCCTACTGTTCTCCTGCATACTTATTGTTCTCTTTCCGCCACTGTTCTTGGTCGCTATTTACGCGCACAAACATTAACATAGAAAGACAGAAAACATATCATATGATAGGTACTATAATGGAATCGTGTGCTATATATTTTCTAAGCAATAGTACATAAAGTTTTTAAGATAATTAAAGTTAATTGGACATCCCATGTGTGTGTGTGTGAGGGTGGCTGTCCCAATCAAAACATTGAAACCACGGAAAATGTCTCCCTCAACATTTACACTACATACACATATTATATATCAAAATGTTCAGCATGATGAGCTGATTTCCCATATGAAATATCTAAGCAATACTTGTAATAATTAAATAATTCAAGATATTAACCTTTTGGATTTTCAAATTATACATACGTACACATAGCTAAACATTATTATTATTATTTTAATTATTATTATTATTATTGTCGTGAAACGTTAGTAGGATAGATATGCATGAAAATATACCTACTCTATCTGGAATGCCTTACATTTCCACAAAGGGTCAGTGTAGAGTAGTTTATAGAAACGAGACTGAGCGACATGGTGCTGAAAATAAAAATGCTTTTATTAATTGCAGGATAATCTCTTGCATTATTAATGTAATCACTAAAATTAGAATTTCTTCTGAGGTGATATGCTAGTTTAATTGATAAGTAGGCCTATTGGCTGTTGGGCTCTACGCCTATATATGATCATAGTACAAATTAATTATGAATAACCATTATGGAGAGCAATATATTACATATCCCATCCCCACTGCCCATGAAAGACCTGTTATCGTTTTTTGTCTGACTGTGAAAACTATTGATTGCATTAATGTTGTTTGATGTCTGGTGATCTTAAATAGGCCTACCAAAGATTTAGTAAATACAATAAAAAAATACTCCTTAACGATTTAGCTATACAAATTAAACAAACCCTAAAAGTGACTGGGTGAGGAAAATCTGTCTGACGTTTTCAGCGCATAAAGCATCTCAGCAAATATCCAGCCGGGGTTCTGGCAAACAATATGCCCCACTTATGAGGTGTGTTGCACTAGGTGCCATTAGCCGGGCGGCCTAGCATGCCCATACATCCCTGCCTAGCTTCCAGCCTCCCTCCTCCACCCAGAGATGAACGCAGCAACACCCCCGCTGCTGTAGTAGCGGCACCGCGACGCGGAGCAGCAGCCCGTCAGAGCTGCGTTTAGTGTCCAAGATGGCGGTGCAGGCAGCAGAGATGGGCGGAATAGTGAGTATTCGGAAATACTGTGAAACAAGTGTTTGCGTCTGAATTATGTTATTATAACGTGGTCCCTGTGCGAAGTGGTTTATGCACGAATCAGAATACAAAACGTGTTTTGCAGTCTCGATTTTGCTGATGTGGGATATCTCGTAACGTTAGGCAGGGGCATGCGGGGCGCAAGCCGTGTCTCATTTTATCTAGGCAAGAAGGAAATTCAATATTTATGTGGAATGGGTCAGTGTGCATGGCCAATTGTATCGTTTAAATATATTTATTACATTACAAGTAGTTATGTAACCCCGATAATCCCATCCCTCCTAACATTACTCCCTGGCGGACGTGGCATTACATTATGCCACGCTTTATTTCGAAACGGTCAGGTTCTGGTTCAGGTTTGAACGTTCACGACATACTGTAGGGCTTGTTCATCGCTACATGCCCTATACTCTGACATGCCGGTTACTCTAAAAAAAATAATTTGCCTGGTCTTTTTCTCGCTGGTATTGAAGAATGTCGATTCGCTTGGTAGTCCTGGTCTCATCTCACCCGTCAAGGAAGACCCATCACGTCTTCTGGTAAGATAATCCACATTTTTCTGACTGCTCATATTTGGTGAAGATACTACCACACTGGACTGCGCTTTATGATGCATTCTTGTCTTTCATAGACGGTGCCATTCAGAGGACGCATCCGAGGGGGCATGCGACCGGGAAAGAAGATAATTGTCATGGGCATCGTTGACTTGGAGCCAGACAGGTAACGTACGTCTTCCACTTGATCCTGCCAGTGCCATACAGTTTGTAACCTTTGGTTAAGTCTTTATCTGAACTAATGAATCGGTCAAGTAGAAGAAACATGCGTGAATACCTAGAGTTATTAACTTAAAGCATTTGGCTGGTTTGTTAAGACCCAAGGTTACTTGTTGACGTTGTTTATCTCAAGACGTAAATCAGCAGCCCTGATTTATTCTCAACTCAGCCCTCTCGCGGTGTAGATGCGTTCTGAAATTGGGCAGTTGGCCATCAATTCACATCAATTAGATCCCAAATGAGTGTTTAGCAGCTCCCATAGCTGTATCTTTGTTTTGTCCAACCTAGGTACGCTCTTACGATCTGCCCTGGCTAGGTAGTGTTCACCAATAGTGCCCTAAACAATCAGATCCACAAGTTTGGATTCTGAGTTTACTCGCCAATGCACATGTTCACAGACTTGGTAACAGAGGTGCACAGATATAATTCAGAGCGAAGATAGTGGCTGTGTTATAGGCAGTGTGATCATCTTTAATTCTGAATGCAGAGCAACTTTTCAATAAGTTACTTTGTCTAATGACTTTGGTATCGGTACTGGATGTTTTAGCTTGTTTTGCCTCAGGCTACGGGAACAGTTTAGTTGACCAGTGCTGGACAGGTTTTGGTTTGTTGGCCAAGGAGGGATACCGAAAATGGGAAGACAATGCTATCATTTGAGTTGTCAGTCCTCTTCTGGATCAGAGATTATGTTCAGCTGTATCACGTTGGTTATGGTTCGCCCGTCACGTTGTTTCATTGCATTACATTTATTTGTTTAGTTGACGCTTTTGTCCAAAGCCACTTACAATTAGTGCATTCAACAATGAAGATATAACCCAAAAAGTGCAAGAATCTTTTGAGTACATCAAATTGATAAAATAAGCAACTGGTTTCAGTAGAGACCCATCCATGTAACGTGCATATACACATCTCTGCCCCCAACAACATGATGCTTTGAAATACATTTGAAGTGAAAGAAAATTAAACTCTGAAACAATGAAACACACACGTTCACCCAGATCTAAGCTTGGCTAGCATCAGACTCTAGATGTTTATCTAAAGTCTGACTTGTTAGACTAGGTAAAGGGCATCTAGTAACAACTTTCAATTTTTTTTTAGGTAGTCATATATCCAAATAAATACATCCACTGTACAAATGCAGCAACACTAGTCCTCTAGGCCACACACACTTATTTGATTCAAAAGTGGAAGAAACAAGTTGGTGTTGTAAGTCTACTGTCTGAGTTTTCAGAAAATGATTTCTAATGTATTGTGACGATAAGCAAACAAATTATCAGCATTTATTTTGGTTACTTTCAGCTAATTTCCAATACACTGTCTGTCCCCTGGATTAATGATTCATCCAGGAGAGGTATTCCTTAGTCTTTGAACCGCTTGGAATGTTACCTTTTCAAATAATATTTGTATTCTAG
This sequence comes from Molva molva, assembly GCA_900323295.1. Classification (NCBI taxonomy): domain Eukaryota; kingdom Metazoa; phylum Chordata; class Actinopteri; order Gadiformes; family Lotidae; genus Molva; species Molva molva. The sequence goes on along the minus strand of OOFG01071669.1, from coordinate 8,948 downwards.
ATCATTCTTTTATTTTGTGTTGATGTTAGTATATCTTCTATGAATTTAACTACTCAATGCCATTATTTAAACATTTCTGGAGCTACATTATTGTGTATAAATTAACATTTTGAACATTTTAAATAGGTGACTGACTTTACATCAAATGCTAACTGTAAAACCAAATTCTGTGCTTCTTCTCCAGCTTTGACATAAGCCTGGCATGTGAATGTGGCCTGAAACAGGAAGAGGAGGAGTCTCAGAACGACACAGCACTGAAACTCACGGCTCGATTCTCTGATCGCCAGTTCCTACGCAACGCTCGCGTCTCTGGGAGTTGGACGGAGGAGGAAGCATCCACTGACTACTTCCCCTTCATTCCCAACCAGCCTTTCAGGGTAAATTTGATGTAGTTATCTGGTCCATTTAAGGCCTGTGCAGCCGGAGTGACTTTGAATGTTATGCATGTATGAGCTTAGCTCTCCATCTTTTCAGAGAGACTTCACATCATAAAGGTTTATGTGCTTGGCTCCCCCCCTTTTTCAAAGTGGGGTCTGGGCTGTGTTTGACATTTCTTACTCAATATAAAAGTAGTGACCTGACAATCAACAAGATCCTGTTAAAGTCTATCATAAGTCATAATCACAAATTAACAATATTGTAATTCCTATCCTCTGAATGTATCAGACATGATGGGGTGGTTGCTTTCTAATTGTAGTAAAATCAAGTTAAATAAATTGTCTCAGATTTTCCCCCTGTGGCATTACGGTGTATCCAATTCAGCTGCTAAGCTGTTGGCTGGGGTATGTTAAGGCAGAAACCAACGCCAAAGGACCTGATGTTATGTCTGACGCTGAGCTGCACCTCTGGTCATAATACTCATTACACTACAACTGTATAGACATTGACCATAAGCTTTTGGCTGTTATTCAGATAAAGTGGCAGAAAAAACATTGCAATTGGATTATGGTAACATAGATCCTTAATTCCTCAGGATGGCACTCAATTCTTACTTTTGTAAGAATCCTTATCTTCTGGATAATATGTCTTTGTCTTGATAAAGTATGGTTTTCTATCAGGCTGGCATGTGGCTCTAAAGATGAGCATAGGCATGTCTCAGTTATAGATGTATAGAAAACCATGCAGATCAACACGGGACCAGCAGTGGTTTGGGGTTGTTTTTCTAGAAGAAGAGTAGAACGGCTTAAATTCCAGTGTATAATGATGACATTGCAGCAATACTGATGGTAGAATTATTTGTAATGCCCTTAATCACAGTTACAATCTCAAAGTACTTTTCATGCCATATATTTATGACACCCCCTTAACCCACAGGGCAGGAAGATACCGTCCTTAGAAGGAGTGAAACGGGTGCAATAATTGATATACATAGTATAACAAGCAAACGTTTCACTAATAATTTAGACAATTTTGAAAACAGGTATTGTCCATGGTGACGGGGTGCTGGCTGATGAGCAAGCTGGAGACAGCATTATTGTTTGATTGGGCAGGGTGGACAAGAAACATGTAGGAAACCTCTGATCTAGTGCCTGTCTGCAGCAAGGGTAAGCTAGTGTAGGATATCAATGTAGCTGTAATGAGAGCTGAGGGGCCTCTTAGGAGCCAAATGAGAGAGTAAAGAGGTACGTTTGAAGTTTGGATTGGAACTTCTCAGCAGTCAATTTCCCTGACTACAGGCAGCAGACTATTGCACAGATAGGGCGCTGGATAAGAGAACGCTGTTCCCTGCTGATTTCTTTTAAACTTTTGGAATTGAAAGAAGGCCAGCTCCTGAAGACTGGAAGGGAGAAGGACAATAGGGATTAACCAGGTCCTTCAGGCAGGATGGTGCTAAACCGTGCAGGGTTTGATAGGCAGGCAGTAGCACCGTAACATCTGATCTGGCAGTTTTTGGAGGCCAGTGGAGGCAGTAATAGTGTAATAATAATAATAATAATAATACATTTAGTTTGTATAGTGCTTTTCAAAATACTAGACACTTTATAGCAAGAATAAAATCACATAATAAACACATTCAGCAGCATGGATATTTTTTAGAATAGAATAGTTACAATTAGGACAGAAAGACAAGACGATAGGAAATCATGTAGAAGAGTTTTAACATTAGAAGCAAGTTTGAAGAGATTTTGGGGGTTTTGAGGGAAGACTTCTTGCAGTAAAGTGAGGTGGAGTCCTGATGGTATGGTCATGGCGGGAGGTGCCAGGAGGCGCCAGGCCCGGCATGGCAGCGTAAGATCAGTGAGCTGGGAGGCTGCCAGGTGATGGAGTGCTGTGTAGGTGGTAAGGAGCACTTTGAAGTGGATACTCTGTTTGCCCGGGAACCAGTGGAGGGGTTTCAGGATGGGGGTGATGCGTCTCTGGTTCGGGAGTGAGTGAGAAGACGGGCAGCTGAGTTTGTAGGTTTTATTTAGTTGATGACTGGCGGATGTGCAGTATAGGATGCTGTTCCAATAGTCGATTCTGGAGGTGATCAAAGCATGTATTAGTGTTTCGGTGGCAGAGAGTGAAAGTGATGGCAGTCATAGGCCATAGTTCTCCCCCTGAGGGGGAAGAAGGAGGTTTGGGTTATTTGAGTGACATGGGGTTGAAAGAGAGGGTAGGGTCAAAGATAGCACCGAGGTTACGGATGTGAGGGGACGCGTGGACACTGGAACCATCTATACTGAGGAAGTGATTTGGGGTGGATTTAGTGAGGGATTTTGGACAAATTATGAGGATTTTTGATTTATCACAGTTAAGTTTGAGAAAGTTTGCTTGTGTTCAGTGTTTTATTTCAGTGATGCAGCTTGAGAGGGTGGAGTGGGTGGCAGTGGTGATCGTTTTTGTGGAGAAGTAGAACTGGTGTCGTCAGCGAAACAGTGGAAATGAAGACCATGATGGCACGTGATGTGGCCAAGGGGGAGCAGGTAAAGAGTGAAGAGGAGGGGACCAAACACCGAACCTTGGGAGACGGGCTGTGGCTGATTTGCAGTTGTTAATGTTGATGAACCAGTGGCTGTAGGAGAGGTAGGATCTGAGAGGGCGGTGCCAGTGATGTTGAGGGAGGTTACAAGGTGGGTGAGTAGGATAGAGTGGTTGATGGTGTCAAAAGCAGCGCTGAGGTCTAGCAGAATGAGGATGTTGAGGGACCCGGAATCTGAGGCCAGGAGGTCGTTGGTGACCTACAGGAGGGCTGTTTCAGTGCTGTGAAGATCAGAAACCGGATTAAAAGGGTTCAGGAGACAGCGCGTTCTAGGATCTTTTAGATAAATGGCAGGTCTGAGGCCAGGTTTCTTGAGGACAGGGGGGACAGCAGCAAGTTTGAGGAAAGGGGGAATAAGAGTCTGTAGATTCTAAGAGTCTATTAATGTGGTGATAAGTGGGGAGGATGTTGGGGAGACAGGCCTTGACCAGGTTAGAGGGGATGGGGTCCATGTGGCTCTCTTCACGTCAGTGAGTAGTGTGGAGGGCAAGAACTAAGAACAGATAGGCCTAACATGTAGAGGTACAAAGCATTAAGGACATCTGGAGTTGGTTCCCAGGTAAGACATTATAGAACATGATTGGATTTTGAATTTGCCTAACATGGGATGTGTCTTATTTTTTTGTCTTCTTCCATCTCTATTCAGATTGAGATACACTGCGAACATCAGCGGTTCCGGATATTTGTGGATGGACATCAGCTGTTTGACTTTTATCACAAAGTTACATCTTTGTCCTCTATCGACACCGTACGGATAGATGGAGCACTACAGATCACCAAGCTGGGCTAACGTGTATGTGTATGTGTGTGTGTGTGTGTGTGTGTGTGTGCTTTATATATTTTTTTTATTTAATCCGAGAGCGAGGAAAGTATTGTTATTGGCTTGGTTTAGGATAAGGGATCACATTGTTAATGGAACTTCTATTGAATGAAGTTTCAGGTTGTCCTACATGAATTCACTTGAGACCGAGACTGGAATACAGGTAATGGGTTATATGTAAATACATATGTCGTTCGTTGATCAGAAATGAACTGTTGTTTATCCTCTAGGGGTGTGAATCTTTTGTTATCTAACGATTCGATTCAAATCCAATTCTCGATTCAAAACAATTCCTGATTCAAAATCGATTCTCGATTCATTACATAGGGTGCTAATTTCAAGATCCGCTCCCTACAGAATGGCCCCTACAGTATGGCCCCTACAGTATGGCCCCTACAGTATGGCCCCTACAGTATGGCCCCTACAGTATGGCCCCTACAGAATGGCCCCTACAGTATGGCCTTCCCTGGTCCTGGAGTATTGGATGCATTTGATGTATTATTGAGGTCCATCAAACAATAATAAATAGGTAAATGGGTTGTAATGGACTTAGTATAGTCTTTTGTACAATTTGTATGTTTACTGTTTGTTTGTGGGGGTTTTATATTGAAGCTGTAATATCCAGTTACATCCATTAGTATTAGTACTGCCAAGTATTGAGACTGGTGCTCAATCATTTAATTGACAGTATGTATGTGTGTATGTTTGTGAAACTGTTCTTGAGAACGGATTAAACTTATTCTAAAACATGATTAGCAAGAGTCATAAAAAACGGCAGAAATTATCCACCTCATGCTCCAGTTTTCACTCTTCTGGAAACCTGGAACTGGGCAAACGGTTTCCTCAACAAAGCTCACCATTTTGTATAATCAGGCTTGTTGGAAGTTAGTAAAATCCTCTGCAAATGAAGTAGATAATGGTATTAAGCTGTCAAGAACCTTTGGGCAAGGCATGAATTGGTATGAAGCCGCATAATGAGGTCTACAGTTGAAAAGGATGTGAATCAGTACATTTTATATTATCAATAGCATAACATGGAAGATGTACAGTTTAGTATTACGATAGTGGTTAAAGTCTGGTGTGTTCATGAGTCTGCCCTTTTTTAACATTTTTCACATGTTGAAACCTTTTCATTTGAGCAATACATTTGAATCTACACAATATACAACGTTGGTTGGTCTGATGTGTTGGTTACTTTTAAAGGTTTCAATACGATTCTTTTTGGAGGCTTCTGTTTTAGACATGTCAATGGAGAGTCTTTTGAAAGACCAGCACTTTGTCCATAATCACCGCTCATGTATATCCAAGAAAAAAAAGTAATTTAGACTTCATATGGAAACAAAGTTATTTAAAACAGGGTCACTGTCAGTCACAATTCACATGGACTTGGGCTCATGAGTGTTCTGTAGCGGTTGATGAAGGAAACATGGTGCACGGTTTACAGTTTAAAGTGAGAAATGTTATTTAATATTTATTTGATCATACATTTATGATACTATTTATTTATTCTGCTATATAGGCGAATAGGTATGATATGGTATTTTTGTTTACTGGTTTGTACAAGTTGGTGAAATATTCATACTGTAAACAGATGTAGATGTTGCCGAACCAAGCTAGTGTTCCTGACCTGCAACCATAGCCTTTACAGGAGGATCGTGAAGTTGGAAAACATTGTCCTCAATTCAAATGATACCCTTTAACATTAAATTAGGTTCAGGTTATATTTAGATTTCATGAATATTGATTGTACTTTGACATCATTTTGAAGATAAGTTTAAGGGCTAATTTTTGTTCTTTTCTCAAATACCAATTGTGAGTGTCCGCTGATACAAGGTTGTGATCCATTCAGTTAACCCATTATGTATTATCATTTAGACATATATGATGAGCAACACAATGAATAACAACAATGAATCTACCTTTTATAAATTCTGGAAACTAACAAAATAAAATGTATTTACCACTCTTTAATATCTGACTTGATTTTATATGATTCATCCTCACCAGCCTGATATATGACCTAATATACCAATCTATGTATAGGCTACTACTGTAGAGGCTGTATATGTACATATTTAGTCAGTCTAACTGGAAGGAGTCTGAACAGTAAGCAGAACTGGATACTCTAACCATGCCAAATGACCCTAATATACGGTTTCATTTGACGGGTGAAGCAGTTGTTGCCCCAGAGAGGCCACCTGTAACCACACCATTCACCATGAAACCAACCACTGAACCATAGTTCACACAACAGAGAGGCCACCTGTAACCACACCATTCACCATGAAACCAACCACTGAACCATAGTTCACACAACAGAGAGGCCACCTGTAAACCATTCATCATGAAACCAACCACTGAACCATAGTTCACACAACAGTGTTTAAAGGAGGGTAGGTCTAGCTACTATAGGATGTATCCATATTCAATCTATCATGTTCAATCGTGTGCTCTTTAGCTCAGTGTCTTAATAATCCAGTACCATCTATTTGTTAGTTATATTCAAGTGTGTGACCCGCTCCACTGGGGGGTTTGACGCACTTTATCGAAGACAAATAAAGCCGCCGCAAAACAATGCCTGCTTGGTGAACTGCACCGGAATATGTTGAGTGCCACGGTCAATTTCTTTCCAAAACCAAATGCACAAACAATAAGGCAGTTAGTACTCCATCTTTTCGTTTTGCACCAAACTGTCCTTAAGTATGTCTTCCACCAAAATGTCCTCAAACCAGCTACTGAGACCACTGGTCAATGAACGACTGACAGCTGCTACAGACGAGATATTTGGCATTGATGGTAAAACAATAGCAGAATACCAACATGAAGTGGACTGTACAAAAGAATAGATAGCTAAACTGAAGCAAGAGATCCAGCAACTCAAAATGTGAAAGCCTGGCGTTGATTTATGCTAAGCAGGTCTGTGCCCTGATTCCATATTGTCGGGTAAGTTCGTAGATTTGGAACATATAAAGTGCATAAATATAAATAAATAAAAACAGTTTAATAAGTGTATTCGGTCCTACATCTTAAAGGTACAGTGGGTAGAATAGATCTAGCGGAACGGACTTGGCAGAAATTTAAAATAATATTCATAAGTATGTTTTAATTTGTGTTTAATCCCATGATAATAGGAATCGTGTTTTCATTACTTAGAATGAGCCCTTTATATCTACATAGGGAGCGGGTCCTCTTCCACGGAGGCCGCCATGTTGCACCGCCATGTTTCTACAGTAGCCCAGAACGCACCGACGAGAGAGCATGTTTTAAAGAAGTCGTCCGGACTGAACCCCCTGCCGTCTGGGCACGCAGGCGTCGCGCCGCGTAGCCTTGCGTCGCGCCGTAACCCGGGAGCTATGCTTATGGCAAGCCATAGCGGCCTTTATTTGTCACCTGCCGAACGCGTTTTGTAAAAAATGCGGCGTAAAAAGCGCTGTTGAAACTGCCAGGAAGCCGTCTTTTACGCTAGACAATGTCATGGATAAACAAGAGTTAAAAAGCACGCTGGTATTAACCAATGGGTGTCACTGAGGGCAAACCTGTCTAAGACAGGCCGAGGGGTCGTGCCGGGTAAAGCACGTACCTCCCGAATCCGAATCAAGCCAGTCCC
>OOFG01071667.1:0-19162 GCA_900323295.1 Molva molva | reverse complement strand
GGAGTGACCAGCTGAAGCATGTTATGCATGTGACCCTGGACCCGGCTGTGTGACTCCAGACATCAACAGCTGTCTGTCTGGAGGGCACTGCGGGATTACCTCTGTGTGTATGTTGTGTGTGCATGTAATGCATTACATAGATTACCTTTTATGGTATTACTAAAAAGGTATTTTAAAGATATTTTTTCTACTTTGTAGATTACACCAAAAAAAGATTTGATTTAATTTCATTTAAAGTAAAGGCATTAAAGAATACGGTGCATTGAGGCTCTACTGGAGTGGTTCTGCTACCTGCTCATTTAATCACCATCTGCTCATTCTCTCAGAGGTGTGACAAACCTGATGCGTTACACATGAATGTCACCTTTTCTTTACATTTTCTTTAGCATTTGGTTTGCCTGGAACCACCAGACCTGAGGTTACCAATTATATTATAGCTGTGTTTATTGTTGAGTGGAAATTGAAAATAAAAAGTTTTACAAGTGAAAATGTACTATACCAAGCAGAGAGCCATGGATCACAACCCAACACACATTCCTCACACAAAACTGAGCAAAAATGGATAAACATTTGGCAAGTTCAGAGGCAAATACTTTTATTAAAATGACCAGATTGTGCCAAAATATTATATTCAACCAAAGATGATTAAGGAACCAACTAATGCAACAGATTTATGAATGACTTTAAATGTATATTATATATTGTAATTTTTCGAATAATTATAGCAGCATATCATTTTTTCACAGACAATTGTTGTATCAGTCTGAACAGCTATGTTCATTATTCCTGTAAAATGATTTGGTAAGTGTTATTAGTCATTTCTGTAGTCTGGGCCATTTACTTGCATGATTGTAAAATAAATGTTGCGTCTCCAACCCCATAAATCTTCATATTTAAAAAACGTGATTGTATGTATAACAATAAACCAATTACAAAGATGATTTAGAGAACACGGTTAGTCTCTAAGAGAGAGGTAAAGACAATCAAACCAGCATGAACTCACAAACCCCATGGTTACCATGTACGTCATTATACACCAGATGGAATGATAATATTCAAATCCATACTGATCTGGTTCCTACCATTTTAAAGTAGTACTGAATTATGTTTCAGACACAAAATATAAGTTAAGTACGCCTCTTTGTTAACCTTCTCATATTCGTATGTTTAATTATGGGCCAGGTTAACATTGTTATGGAGGTAGAAAATGCACTATTCTTTGCTACATAGGTGGAGGCCAACATATTGTATTAGTCTCAGCTTTGCTCTGCCATATTTGTACCCTCCAAGGTAAACCCAGACAATGCTCCTTCACTGCAACTGCAGTTCTATGTTCTTTGATTAACCTTAAGAGCCTGGTTTCCATAACAACCAAAAACAGTCAGGGACTGTTTCTATGGATGGTACAATGCCAACCTTTAATGGTCCTCACATTACTAATAAATAGCTTTAATGTATTTATTATTATATATGTGCCATTCAATGTATTTTTTGGTGAACAGTTTAGCGTCAGTGTTTTGAGAAGATAACTAATTCAACTACTAAACTACTCATTAAGCATGTGTGGTCTTTAGCGATGGCTCGGAGGTGCACACTGCGGAGGTATTGGTGTTACGACGAGAAGCAATGAGATGGAACACATTTTTGTGACATAACACCTGCAGTTAATCCTTGTGCATGTAAGCTTCCTGTAGATTTGTTTTTGTTCAGTCTATTGAATCACTGTAGATGTCACGATGAATGAAGCACAACAAACAACTCGGATATATATCTCTTAGATTAGTGTATAAGTGTTGATGAATCTTACATACAAACCAAAAGTTTGGCTGTCCTCTCCTCTCTTTAGAACAATTGAACTGTATAAATATTACTTCTTTAAGGGACTACCCACAACCAATACGGAATTTAACTCTTTAAAATATATTATGTTTTCCATGACGACAAAGAAAAAACGTAAGCATATTAAATACATTTAAAAAATAGCATTTATATATATATATATATATATATATATATATAGAAGCTCAGTGAAATTTTATATTTGATACACCAGAAATGAAAATCTTGGATATCACAGTGTAGTTTTTTAGTGTGTGGCTGCAAGCTCACACGCACAAATCCCTGCTCAAATAGATAGGCCTTTGAATAACGGCCCAAGTTAGGTTAACGGGCCACTGGGGAAAAGAGTGCACACAAAACGGAGGTGAACGGGGTTCACAGAGTGGAATGATGAGTGCATCTGGAATACATTTTTAGCAGAAACAATGGCACACAAAGGAAACTTGGAGAAAACCAGTATAGCGTTGAGTTTGAACTTAACTTCAACTTTGAAATGGACCCTTTGAAAATTGGTAAAATTGGTATTTGAATAGTGATACTGTACAAGGAAAAAATCAAATGTTACAAGACAATCTAACATTAAATTCAAAGGCTTTGAAATTGACTTAAATTGACTTTTAACTACATAAGTTCACCCGTTGTATACATCTGCAGACAACACTGAAAGTAAAAACAAAAGCAAACCAATTGTCTTTGTGTAAAGTCCCTCACACCACACCGAGCGTCTGATGCCGGTGGACGCCCCCCCCCCATCACAGTTACAGTCTCAAAGGGCTTTACAGGTCATATATTTATGACACCCCCTCACCCTAGCCAGTACTGCCAATAACAAGACCCACACATCACCGCTTCCTCTGTGCTGTGTACCATCTTTACAGGCGCTCCTCGACACTTCTGAAACCCACCTCATAGCGAAGGTCGCCTAGATAAAAAAGTATCATTGTAAATAAACTTGTCGAACAAGCAACAAAAAAACCCCAGATAAAACATTTATAGGGTGACATTTATACATGAATCGTATTTATCATATGTGTACTGAGGAAGTGTGAAACACAGTGGATGACAATAAACTGGCTACAGAAGTGCATGTGAATCTGCAGTCTCCCCTCTCTAGGTAAGAGTACATGCTTACTGGTGAGGTGTTGGGAGGAGCTGAAGCACATACTGGCTATAACACCCAGAAGTATATCAAACATGATTTGGATCCTATGACGATTTCGCAATAGATGGGCACGGTTTTCTACAAAGGAGCCAACAAGGGAGGCACAGCTTGTATGGCGTTAGGGTTTTTTTTTGTTGTTTCTCCAGTGTTTTCTGGGTCTCTTTATCATCTCCTTTCACAGGGTGGTGGTAGTGGTGGTGGTGGCGGTGGTGGAGGAATGGAGGAACGGCGTCTTCATGTAAAGTCCTTGGAGACGGCCTCGATGAAGTTGGGTGCCGACATGAGGATGGTGAAGGTGCAGATGATGGAGAAGAGCGAGAAGGCCACCAGACACAGGCGGTCCACCACGGCCGCCGCAAACTTCCACTCGCTGCAGATGGCGTCACCCCGGTCGCGGTCCCGGAACCGCCCGGCGATGTACTGCACCTCCTCCAGGATGCGCGAGATCTCCGGCACCTGCTCCATCAGCAGAGTCCTCACGTGTTCGGAGTGGATGTCGCTGGTCTGGCTGCTTCCACCTCCACCGGCGCCACCAGCGCACATCATCACCCCCGAGTCGGCGCTGCTGGGAGGGAAGGCGGGGTTGTCCGTGCCCATGGAGTGGTAGCCAAAGTACAGGTTCATGCTGCCGTTGGTGGTGGTGGTGGTGGTGCCGCCGACGCCGGCGGTGGACATGGGGTGGGTGGAGGCCTGGCCTGGGATGGCGTTCATCTGGATGCTGCTGGCGCTGGCGTGGTGGTGGGGGGCGGTGGCATGGGAGTACCGGTGGAGGCGGTCTCCGCCGGTCTGGGTGTTGATGGTGCAGGTCGGCCTCTTGGTGTCCTCTCCGGGCTTCTTCATGCGCAGGAACCAAGCGCACCAGTTGAGCAGGATTATTCTGACCTGGATGACAGTGGGGACAGTTGGAGGAGGAGGAGGAGGAGGAGGAGGAGGAGGGAAGATGAACAATGTTGGAGAGGAAAGAAACAATACGTGCAGCAATACAAATCAACAGAAGGTTGAGGAATAAGGATAAGTTCCGGGAGAACGTCTGGGGAAGAAGTCATGATTTTTTTAAGACATTTTTTGTATTCCAGGCACACATAAAGTGTGCCTGGTTAGTGTGTTGTTGTTATACAGGCAGATTTGGGAAGCACAGGATACCTTAAATCCACAGAACTAATTAATTAATTCTGACTATACGGATGGACTACGACGTGATCGGACATATAAATGCTGAGAATGTGGGACATCATCTCAGGCTATGGGAGAGAGATATTGGGATATTGGTCAAACCAAAAATGTCCCTCAGGTTTGAAATGCCGACGCTGTTTACACTGCAGTCCACCGTACGTTGGGTACTAGTCCACTCAGCCTTAGCCTCTAGTTGATACCAGGGCAGGACTGGCCATCTGGCAAACCGGGCACTTTCCCAATGGGCCGGTGTGCCTTTTGGGCCTTTTTTTTCTTTTTGTCTGACCGGCCTATAACACAGGTAGCACATTGGTTATTTTCTTAATTGACACTTGACTGGCCCAATCACATATATAAAAGTCTCCCACTTTGGGCTCAGTGGCATCATTAACAGCGTATGTGCAAAAAAAGAGTGCCTCGACTTTTGTCTGTTTTTTGCTCCTCCTTGTAGAGAGAGATTAGAATTGGGAGGGAGATAATGGTTTAACCTTCGTTCGTACAAACACATCAGCCAAACACAATCAGTGTTGGTGAGCCCAGGTCTGGTCTCACGATTAATACTAAATGATCCGCCACTGCACTAATAGGGATGTTGTTGCCTTGGTTATCCCAGATCCAGCAGTCCTATTCTAAAGTCATATTTGTGAGACTATTGTTTGTGGAGAGCAGTGGTAGGATGATAAATATCCACCTACCAATTTGGGCATCTTTCCTCCGTGAGGGTCGTGGTGGTGGAACTGCAGCACGAGCACGGTCACCACCACAGACAGACCCACGATCATCATGGTGCTCGCAAAGTACTGGGCTGGAAGGGGGAAAACAAGGGACAGCGTATTGGAACCATTATGATTAATGTGTTTACACCGTGTGCGTTTGCGTGTGTGTGTGTCCCTGCCTATCGTGTTTAGCACATAGCCGGAAGCTATAATGAGTACGTTGTGAGTTTGAATGGATTTAATTAATTGCAGTCGGTACTGTTTGTTTTGAGGTCCTTGAGAAAGGACCGCATACCACGCTGTTGTCTGTTAGTCAATCATTCAGTTGGGTTAACCTTTGGGGAAATATTCAGTCAACGAGTCTCAGGGACCAATAGGTCCATCACCTCTGATTAAAACAACACCATGTACTGCCCTCCTTTGATCAGATCACGTAACCACGTTAAATAACCTACATCAGAACGTCACGGGAAATCACTTAGAAATAGAAATGGGGCACACAAAAAAAATATTGCCTTTGAAAAAGGCACACATATAAACAAAAGAAAGAATAGTGATTGAAGATCAGGTTATGCTTAAAATGACATGCTTATATGAGTTCTGAACAAATAACAGACAAAATGAAATTTCATGAACATTTAATTACATCCCACATCTATGGGTTCCGCTCCATCTGTAATGTATTGATGTGTCTGTTCCAATGAAGGGAAATTTGCTAATGGATTGTTTTTACATCAATAAGCAGCAAAATTAAATCTCTCGCTTCCCTTCTCTCTGTGTCTCTCTGTCCATATATTAGCACTGTCACTTTAACACACCATATCTATCAGCAGCAAGGGCAATGAGCTCAATCCCTTTTATACATTTAAAGTGACTACAATCTTTGTGTGCATGTACGCATGTCAGTCGTGCTTGTGTGTGCATGCTTGTGCTCGTGTGTGTGTGCGTGTGTGTGTGCACGTCTGTGCATGTGCATGTGCGCATGTACATTTGCTTGTGTGTATATGTCAGTCAGTGTGGGCAAAGTCTTTAAGATTTTGAACACACACACACACACACACACACACACAGACAGGGTCTGGGTATTCATTCTTTACATCCACGCATGGTGTCCTGCAGGCTATCTGTCTGTCTGACAGCACACTGACAGCCAATGGGGAAAGCATTCACATCTAAACCCTAATCTGGAACTGCTGTGGCAGCTCCCAGGCTCTCCTCGTATATAAGCAGCACCCGATATCGGTCTGGATATACCTAGAGGAAGTCTTTTACAGGTTTATTTAAAAACCAGGACAGGCGTCTTGTCAATCAATCTGTGTGTCGGTCTGCCCGTCCAGCTGTCTGTTTGAAAATCGGTATCATCTAGTATGTGTCAGTCAGCCAGTCGCTCTCTCTCCCTCTCTCCCTCTCTCTCTCTCTCTCTTTCTCTCTCTCTCTCACTCACTCTATCTCTCTATGTCTCTGTCTGTTTGCATGTCTGTCTGTCCATCTGTCCATTAAAGAAAAAAATAAACATTTGTCTTCCCCATCCATCTGTCTGTTCGTCCGGCCGCCTGTCAAGTGTTTATGTTCACGGGCCCCTCTGTCCATCCATCCATGTTGATTCCTACCTATGAGAGGGACAGAGTCTGAGGTGGCCGGCATTATCTCAGCCACCAGCAGCATGAAGACGGTCAGGGAGAGTAGTACGGTGATGCCTGCACACAGAGAGACAAACACACAGGTACGCATGTAAGTAAAAGCACGCGCTTCTTTACACAAGGGTGTTAGGCCTGCTGAAGCTATTCCTCTTAAGCGGTCAACACATGAGTGCCCATCATGTGTTGTGTCCAGCAGGTTTGGGGCGTTGAGAATATAGCAAGCCAACAGATGGCAGTTCACATTTTTACTCATAAACATCGTGGAAACAAGTAGGCTACTCAGGTTTCGAAATAACGAAAAGCTGTTGCCATTTACATTCTGTTGGTTTTAAAACGTCAAACAAAGCTGCTATCTGATTGGACGCGCTAGAAAAGGCCAGCATCAACAGGGTCAAAGTTGAAGTTGTTAGAACAAAGGGAGAATCCGAGCGGTCCGCTACGCCCAGGATAGCATCAACGCTAGTTTGGGCTTCGGCGCTCAACTCACTAGGAATACATTAGCAATGCTGATGCTGAGAGCTCATCATGTTTTGACCACTTTATTGCTGGAAAATAAAATGGTACATCGATCGCTGCAACAATTGTAAGCATGAAAGCAAGCAAGCTGTGAAACGATTATGGAAATAAAGATGAATTTGTGTCCCCAATATACCGTGGCATTTCAGAGAGCAGCCAGGTGGCGTTTTATTTGTCTGTGTTATTAACATTCTCTGTTTATATAGGGAAGCATTGATTTGCATCTCATCTGGCCTTGAACAGAATCAGGAGCACATGCTAATTCACAGCTATAATGTCAACATGAGCATAGAAGGGGGGTTTGGATGCTTTGAGAGGGTCTCACAGCATCCAATAGGAGATCCTAAAGGGAGATAAGTGTGCGTCGAATATAATCATTCCTTATTGCATTTAGTGTTTTATTTAATTTATTGTTCTTTAATGTCTACCTATATTGATGCATATCATATACTATCATATTGTTGACATAGGGCTTTTACATCAGAAAGTATCATGGGATTTTTCGTTGGCGAGTTGTAATACTGCAAAATATACCGTTACCTAGGTTAAGGAAAACTTTATTTCGCCACGTCTCGCATTAGAAATTCTGTGGCAGTTTCAAACACAACAATTTATTCCCATGGTGACCAATCATCCAATGCTCCTTTGCTTCCAAAATGGAGGCGGTCATGACGATGTGACGTTGCAATGTACAAGCCCTTTTTGATTACAGTGGAACCGGATTGACACGTTGATCGGACATGCTCCCAGCCCCAATGTAGCAGCACTAAATCAGCTGGCTTGAAACCTAATTGATGCCACACCCTCTCACCTGCATCCAGTGACCATGATTGGTCAATGCAGTTGGGCACTTATTTTAATAAGACGCAGCTGGGCAAGTTGAGTTCAGTATTTTCCAGGCCTATATTGTTTGTGTAGGCTGCATGTAGCTTGCTCAGCTGGTAAGTCTTCCGCTTTTTTATTCTTTGGTGATTCATGTATTTTACTTTTGATCCTGGGTTTTGTTTCTATTATTGTTTAGAGTGGTTGACGTGGTCTGTGATTCCTGCTCCTGTCACTGCCATTGCTGGTTTGTGTCTGTGTGCTTGTAAACAATCCAGACGTGGCCACCAACGGTAAGCTTCAGCAAGGAACAACGCAGTGAGTAACCCAATGTTTATTTCATGAGCTGGTTGGAGATGTTTGGATTTGGTTTGGGCTTTTGAGGTTGGCTTCTAGGTTGGTGTTGTTGTGGATTTGTGAACCGCACACATGGGATCTGCATTTTCTATGGAGTTTAAATTTCACTCTAGGGTAATGGCCTCAACTAGTCCCTACATTGTTGTTGTTTTTTAGTGTATAATGATAATACACTGCAATATCATTATTGCAGTGTAGTTGCAGCTTCTTTCTGTGCCTGCTTGATTCTGTATTTGAGGCAATAGTCACCTAGTAGCAGGAAATTACAATCACAAGATCAATGAATAAATAGTGAGTGCATTTATCAAAGTAACTTTGAATGACTAATACAAACTCTGCTAGAAGCTCACAAATCCACATATCCTAAGTACAATTACAAAATGTTTCGTCATACTTTAGAGCGAAATTAAACTCCTGTCTTTCCTTTAACCTTGCTATGGATGTTACCGCTACATGTGTTTTCAGTGATTGTGTATGGGTTTTCAGTGATTGTGTATGTGGTTTTGTATGATTTGTGTTGACGAGGTGACTGACTCTTGGGGGGGCCCCCTGTGGCCCCCCCAGAGCAACGCCTACCTCCACTGTGTACACTGAGACGATGCTCTGCTGACCGTGGCGACAGACTGGTGAAACTGAAGCGTCTGTGGTGACAGAACGACATTGGGGAACAGCTGTGGCATTGGGCAACGGTGGGGAAAACTATCAAGCAGAAACTGGCCTACAGGGAAATATTCAGCTGTATCTGACTTGTCAGCATCCCAAAGAATGGGTTCTTTCATAGTCTTTGAATCAGGATGGTCAAGCCTGTCCCCTTGTGCTCTGATCTTCTGGTCCAACACCACTTTGATGTACCATGCGTGATGCTCTTCTGGTTCAACCCCACTTTGCTGTACCATGATGACCTGGTCCACTCCGTTTTGATGTACCATACCATCCAACACTCTTCTAGTACCATGCTGTGCTCTTGGTCGAACAACACTACTTTGCTGTACCCTACCATGATGCTCATCTGCTCCAGCCCCACTTGACAAACCCAACCATGAAGTTCTTCTGTTCTAGCTCCACTTGATGATCCGTATCATGATGCTTTTCTGGTCCAACCTCATTTGATGTCCAGTACCAATGAGGCTCTTCTGGTCCAACAGCACTCTTGTCTTGCATGATTGACCTGACATGCAGCAGTGTGGCCATGGTGCAGAGAACCAGGTGATGCTTGTGAAAATATGGGACTTCTCTTGGGGGGGAGGCCTAATGTATCAAACAAAATCACAGAATCCCTCCAGATCTTTGTAAAGCATCTGAATGTTTTTCTGTCAACTGACGTTAAAACACTAGTATTTATGAGCAATAGCTCCTGGAAGCAACCTATTTGATCCCTATAGCTACTTTTTAGAAACTTGGTCATCTAGCTTAGACTTTTGTAGTTGCTCTAATTGACTTGATTTGCATGTTCTCATCCTTGCGTGTAAGATGGTCCTGTCAACTGCATTTCTGGCTATTCGAAAGCCCTTTAAATGTTGTCACTCATGAAAAATGATCTGCTTCCAGCTGGTGGCTCAACACTGGGGTGTCATGCAGCTCCCCAGACTGCCTGGAGTGATGGATGTATTTGTACCTTTTACCCCAGTCAGTATTAATCAGTCTCTTTATAGTTAGGGTTGGCAGCTATAATAGCCGTATTGCTAAACTGTATTGACATGGATAAGCAGCTTAATGGCCTAAGCCTTTGAAAATGTCAGTAGGCTACCATAATCAATGTATTGCCACATTTGATTAATATGGGCTTTATAAGCAGCCCCATGTTGCTTTGTCATTTTGTAGAAATTTTAGTTTGTTTGGTAATCAAATATCTTTATAATCATCTAGCACAAATGTTTTCTATGAACTGACATCAATTTTTGCATCTATCCACTAGAGAGCATGAGGGCCAACGAAGTCGCTTTACGCAAGTATGCCTGACTGGTGACCTACCACTTGTTGCTTCATAAATAAACACTTTCTTTTTATAAATGCATTGTTTGTTTTCATGCTGGTTTTGCTAGAAATGCAGGGAAATATATTGTGTTGCTTCTATTCAGGCTTGCTTCTATTTTGAGGCTGCAATTCTAACTTTTAGTAATCAAATTATCATTGAATATTCTTTCAAATTGCTATTTGGCCTTTTCTATTTTAACTGACATTTATAGTGACAATCATTCCTACTAACAGTTGCAACTAATTATCAATGAGCAACTCTATTTGAATAAAAATATCCTTCTGCAGATCTAATTAACAATTTAAGTGTCTAAAATAACTTCTGTTCATATGTAAAGTCTGTATACTTTCCATTGATGTATAGCAGCTCACAGGTTGGAACCAGAGTGTAGTTAATGTGTGGGAGGAAGTGACGCAAATAAAAAAAGATCTACTAGGAGATGCTTCATATTAAAGGGCCCCTATATTACCACCTGATCCATCAAACAAGTGGGTGGACATTCCCATGTGTTGTGTCACAAGAGTAGCTTGAGAAACGGCTTGTAATTGCTAATCATCACCTAGTGGTAAAATAGGGGACTTTTTTTAAAAGAACTGGATCCATCATGTGACGTGTGTGTGTGTGTGGGGTAAGGCCCCGTACCCAGGGAGATCTTCTCCCCAGAGTCGGCGGGCAGCAGGAAGACGAGCAGCGCCAGGCCGGAGATGAGCACGCAGGGGATGAGCAGGTTGAGGCCGTAGTAGAGGGTCCGGCGCCGCATGGTGACCGTGAAGGTCACGTCCGGGTACGGCTCCTTGCAGCACTCGTAGTACAGCTCGTTGCGCTTGGCCGGCACGCCTGGAGCAGGCACAGAGGGGAGAGAGGAGATGAAGACATACAAAGGACTCTCTGGGTCGGAAGGAATGTTACAGTGGGACTACAGCACTGGTTCCCAGCCTTTGATTTTAGGTGCACCACTAAATTGTAATGACCTTTCGCGGGGCCGCCTCGTCTGCAAACGGTAAAAGATGGATAAATACACATGGAGTGGCTGAGCAAGGAGTGCCAGCGCCCCCTTTATACACAATTATTACTGCAGGAAGACCATGGCCAATGGGAAACGGTGGAAAGAAAGTCAGCAATGCTATATGCTCCCAGTGTTTATTTAGCATCACAAATTGACAAACATATGATGGAATGCACGAAGTGAAACTGTTTCTGATATAACAAGCCATAACACTATATTTTCTGAACAATATATGTATTTGTTTTCCAGTATCTATATTTGTTCTTCCTATTATAGTACATTTGTCTTTCAAGAATAAAATCCCATGTTCCACCTGCAGTACCCTTGGGTACCACCAATGGTACGTCTACCACAGCTTAATAACACTGGCAGAGATGATCATGATGTGAATGTATTTCTATAGGAATGATGTGCACAAACACTCAAGTATAGACAAACACAGGCGCACACACACACACCAAAAGTAAAAAACCATGAGCTTAACCTATCGTTAAAAATACCCTTCAATATACCCTATCAAAATGAGCAGCTTGACTGCTATAGCACAAGCTACATTTCACCATAACATTTTTATGTCTGCGCGTCCTTCATTTTTATGGCTGAAATTCATTTGTTAAAAAAGCCAGTGTTATATTTATCCAATTCAAATTAAGGAAAGATATGAATATGTCAATACTTTAGGCTGTTCAAAGTCAAGATGAAAACCAAAAACCTGTAGTGTGTGTGTGTGTGCTTATCCTCGTCCTTTAATCTCAGTCTAAGTGTTATGCCGGTGGCAAATGATTCCACTGCATGACTGTGATGGATTTCTCACAATCACTGCAAAGCAGTACACAGGAAGTGTCCTCTTTCCCACTGATTAAACATCAACAGACCGCACGTATGTGTGCGTGTGCGTGTGTGTGAGAGATTTCATCTGAGAAGGAACTGTGTGTGTGTATGTTCCAGTTAGTACTCAACACGTCATGATGATTTAACCTTTGCATTGCCTTGGCGTCCTTCAGAGGAATTTAATGAAAGAAAACTCTTCCACATTGTAGTGACTCCAGAGGTATTTCACCTCAAACTAGACTGAGACCTCAATCATAACCACACTAACAAGGTGCTGATGGCAGGCCACAGCTCGATGGTTATGAATAAACCATGTGTTAGACTTAAGCCAGGTGACAAACAGAAAGTGTGCTGTGTTGGAGAGGCAGTGTGTTTCATAATTCATGTTTTTTTTTAGTGCGCAATTTGATTGAATTGCCTTAAATGGTCGTTTAACGAGTCATTAACGACACCGTGGCATAACCAAAACATCTTGGAGTTTGTAAACAGCATGTTTGACTTGATGGGATGTAAAGGAGTTGGAGAGTGTGTTGGCAAGGTCATGTTGGGAGGCACCACAACTTTGAGACCCGACCAGGCTCGTTGTCTGTGTTGTGCCTGTAATAAGTGAACCGTTCTGGGCCAGCTGTCACCACCCACAGCCCCCTCCCCAGCCAGCTGGGTACACTGCGTGTGTGAGTGAGTGAGTGTGATCAAGAGACAGACCCATATCAGAGCAGCACATAAGATATTCAAGGATGAACAGGGGAGAAATCTGTCTCCACCCACCACTGAACATGCCCACGACTCTGTCTGCAGTCGTACACCTCTGCTGCATCAATTGCATGAAGCTGATTGGCTGTCTAAACCCATTTTCTACCACCATCCAACTCTGTTGTCTAAAAAAAACATGGCATTCGCTATTTTATTATATTGGTTTTATTTATATGCTGTAGTTTTTGAAAAAACCTATTTCCAATTATATTTGTGAATATAACATATTCCAAGAAAACAGATATTTGCGAAGTAGATAGTTGCGTGGTGCTGGAGAACTGAATGGAGTCGGATTGAATCCAGCCATGAGCTGAGCATTGAGTCAAAGTTGCTCTGCCCCATGTGGAATGTGATTCTGTTATTTGGTCTACATAGTAAGAATGGTCAAAGTTTTGTAGTCATGCCATGGTTTGAGGCACAGGCTTCCCTTTGTCATCTGTGTTTCAGCTGCTCAATGGAGACAAGCCTGTTCTCTATAGTTAACTAAACATTGTTTTGTCTGGGGTATAGTGAGGGTTTGGAACGGTATGTTGTAAAGGTGCATTCTCACCCACGAGATCCCACTCCCCGTTGGGTATGTAGGTGGAGATGTCCACGTCCATCATCTGGAGGTCTAGCAGCCACCCGTTGTGTGTCCAGGAGCCAAACTTGAGGTCGCACTTCTGCACGTCGAAGGGGAACCACCGCACGTCGATGTAGCAGGTGCTCTTCAGGATCCCTACAAGGGAGGGCCCATGCGGGCCGACAACAAACCTTCCATCTACCCTGTTTGTTGCTTTTATTGCTTCTATCCAAAGCAACTCACAGTGAACTCAATGTGATGCAGCATCCTGCAGGGGTTAAGGAGGGTTCGCTTGAGATGCTGTCCGACTCCGTGCGGGACCCAGTCCATTGTTTTCCTCGATGGAAAAAGTGTTTCGGCTAATTCAGGGAGGGGAGGGGCAATGCTCTGGACCACGCGGCGGTTTGCCGTGGAGGGGACTCACGACTCAAAGTTGAAATGATGTCAACTTTGACCCGGCACGCCTCATGACGTAACGCGCCAACCAATAGATTCGCAGTGCAGTCCCAAAAGCCAGAATGTTTTAAAGGGGTGATATTATGCCACCAGGTGTGAGTGTGATTAGCCATTACAAGCCATTACAAGTTTTAGTGACATCACAAGTGGGTGTGTCCAACTAGATGTATGCTGGATAGGTCTACCAGCCTACCCAGTGGACTGTAGAAAATGTTGCTTATCTATCCATCATACATCTAGGTGGACACTCCCACTTGTGATGTCACTAAAACACAGGAAAAGGCAGATTTTCAAACGGCTTGTAATGGCTAATCACACTCACACCTGGTGGCATAATATCAGCCCTTTAAGTCGTAGCTGATTTTGTGTGTTTTAAAGTTGTCGTGCTGGAGGCCACAGTGCCCTCCCTAGCACCGTGCGCGGTCTACATCCGCGTTTCAACTGAACGCACCTTCAGGCATTTTGCTCAAGGATGCCTACTACAGGTACATTGCGGACATCTGGGATCAAACCGAGAACCTTTCGGCTGGGAGTGGAACCCTACAGTAAGTGTCCTCGCTAGTAGGTGACATCGGTTCACATGGTTGATGATGTCATGAGGAACATGCGCCAGGAGATGTGTTCTCACCGGGAGGAATGTATTGGCAGGCCCCTGAGGAGTTGACCAGCACGTTGGTGTGAAACGTCGCATCGAACCGCTCATCTGCACTATGGTTGGGACAGAAACAGGATATGAAACCACAGCCACGGTAGATACAGTAACTCAGCAGCGTGTTATGACATGCAGACCAGAATTGAGAGAAAGATGCAGATGAAAAGAGATAGAGGACCGAAGGAGGAGGTTGATCATCATCTAAGAAAATCCTCCAGTTACATTCATGTATTCAACATCCGTCGTGTGCGGGTGTTGGTTGGGGTGTGTATGATGTTGATGTATAAGGTTTGTTGGGCATTAAAGTTAACTATGAATGAAAGCTTTGGAATACTGTGTAGAAAAATATCTTGTTTAACCAGTACACGTCTCATTCTATTCACACTCTCATATCTTCGAACCGACCTACTAACCCCTATTGGTCGTGTTTAATATTTCTCCTAATATCTTTTTAAACTGTAACCTTTTGGCTGTATGAATAATGAACTTGAGGCCGCAACATCCGTCAACTTTCTTGGGAATTGTAAATATGGGTAAATTAGTACGGCCACCTAATGCTCAACAAAGTAAGATGATTTCCACAGACATAACACGGCTGCCTTTGACCTGTGAACCTATCCATTTAACAATCACAAAGCAAGTCACACTAGGGGCAATGATGATGCCAGGGGCGGAATAACAATGGTGAAAACTAAAGCATGGCTCTGAAGGAAAATACACTTGTCTTATCTATCTTCAGTCTCCCTTGGCCCTCAAAACCATTCAACGGAAAAGCAAAACTGTGGAAAAATAGAACCTTTGACACACTTGTTTTAGAAAACTGTAGGAGGTGAAATGCCAATACATTAAACAACTATAAGTAGTAAAGAAAACACAGTACCAAAACCAAATGAACCAAAGAAGTAACCCGTTTTACTGTCATTATGATATGATATATTCATTATTATTTAATTTAGAGTATATTAAGACAGTGGAACTCATGGAACGGTACAAAAAGCAGGACATAAACATCACCTATGATGTGCGTGTACTGCATGACCAAGCAATCTCGGTAACAATCTACTCCTGGTTCAGGATTATAATGTCACTGATCCTCGCAGTAACGCTGCTTAATGTCCTGTATCATCCCTGTTCGCGCCAAACTCCCACTCCCCTCGCTTTCCTCCTCTTGTTATGAATTGCTCTCTTTCACCCCCTCGCCCGTCTCTTCCTCGTTGTCTCGTGCGCACGACACCCCACACACGTTACCGCAGAAGACACTCAGACCTGCACATTTATCTCAATCGACCCGTCGCCCCCACAAAATCTTCAAGATGCCTTGAAGCAAGCAACACTATGGAAGCGCCATCAATCATCCGACCGGGCCGCATATCTCCTTGTCTTGCCCTCGCTACAAATGAGGCAAAATAGATGGTTTTCAGGAGAATGTATTTCCTTGCAGATTGATGTTCAAATTAAGATGAAGCTCTTCCTGAAGGTTTTTACCGTGGCCATCCCTTAAATCCCCCCTATCTTGGTCATCAGTCCAGTCACAGCTGTTCGCACATAATCCAATTAATTCCATTTACACCGGGTTCTTCGTATGCCACGCCACTAGACTAGCGCTCAAGCTAATACATTTAGACATTTGTCTTCCAGCCATTTAGCACATCACATTTTCAACAGGCCACTAACCATTGGCTATTATACAAAAAGCAGCTACACCTCCCTAAGCCCACTGGGACTTGTAGTTGAATTTCTCCCAGAGGCAATCAGCTCAATCATCTCATTAAAGGTGAGACTCTAGCCATGGATGAAATTGGAAATGGGGGACTGTTTGTGTTTTCTTTCCCAGTGTGAAGGGTAAACAGAATGCTGGCAATCTATCTAGCCATGTAATAAAGAGATAATAACGCCAACTCCTCCACGGAGCCGACTCAGTGACTAATGTAGGTTTAATGGGTAACATAGGTATGCCAGAGCAGAAGAGGGGAGAAGAAGAAAGAGAAAAAAGGGATGGGAAAATAACAAGACAGCAGGCGGAATCACAGCAATGCTCACCATAAGGTGAGGAGGAGAGGAGTAGACGAGAGGACAGGAGAGACGAGATAATGAGTATGTAAGAAAGCGAAGAAAAGGATAATACCAGAAAGAGGGAGTGAAGAAAAGACAGAAGGTTATATACGAGAAGAGCAGAGACGAGAAGGAATGCGGGAGCGAATGGGGAGAGAGCAGAGGGGGAAGAAAGGAGAGGAGGTGCAAAGAGAGTGAAGGACAAATGAGATCAAGTAAAAGTGATGAAGTGGCAGCGATGGCAGTAGAATAAAGGAGAGGACGATAATTGCTGTGTGTGACCATTGGGAGCGGAGGAGCAGGCCGCCGTACCTGTTGTACAGCAGGATGTCTGGTACCCACACCTGGCTGGAGGGGAAGCGGATGGTCTGGACACCCGGGTAGTTCTCTGGGTTCCACATGAGGTAGACATCCGTCCAGTGCTACAGGGAAGGGGAGAGGATGATGGAGGATAGAATCAAAAGAGGAGAGAGCGAAGAATAGAGGCAACGGGGCCCCTTAATTACAATACAAGAGAGAAGCTATAACAAGTACTGTGAATGAGGGCAACCAGATTCACATTGAAAGGGAGAACATTTGAAATATGAAACTGTTTCACTGTTATTTATCATGCAGATATCAACGCAGCTTCAGACCCACTAATCCGAGCCAACGAAGAAGAAACCGTGAAATGGAATGAAGTCCCCAAACAACTTGTCTCTCTAGTCTCTCTCGCTTTTAAGTCCTGTCCAACTTTCTCTTGTTGTTTGTTCTCGTGGTGGTGCCTGCCATGTTTGAAAGGCACAGTGCGAGTAGTACTGAAAGCAGGTCGCCTTGAAAGACATTTCACTTCAGAAACAACACCGGTACACCGCCACACGGCTCCTCTGCATAGCTATAGCCCAAGGTGGCTCATGAACAAAGCACTGAGACACAAGTTACCATCCTGCTGCCTGTTTTAACATACTCTAACATCTACACGGGGACAAAGTACCAGAATACATCTTCCACCTTCAAACCCTTTTCACTGAAGTGAAACAGCCTCTCATTGATGGGACGAACAGTCCTACAACTGTTGGCTGTTGCTCTGCTCGGTATCTTTGGCTATGATATTGAAGCAGGGCAATACATCCTTGCCAACAGTTGGCACTAAATCCTGCCCGCTCACTTGAGGCAGACTCATATGTTTCAGGGACGTTTCAGAGTCTTTGCATATGCTTGTGCTGGCTTTATATTTTGTGCCTTGTCAGGTTTTTCATTGAGTTTATATTTTTGTGCCAGTTAATCCGTCTCATTTTTCGTGGTGCGGCTGTCATTTGTGATTGTGTGAGGACTCGTCTGAAGGTTGGTTGTTGTGTGTGGGTGTGTTTTCCCGTTGATTGGTTTACCAGGTGGCAGCTGAAGTACATAAATGTAAGCAAGAAGAGACCAGTCCTTCCTCTTAGTAAACAAGATGTGTGCGTCCTTGTTTGATGTTTTCTGATCGGGGTGTTTTGCTATTTGATTAAATGCATTATCCTTTTAATGTATCAAAGATCTGTGTGGATTTAAAATCATCATACACTCATCCCATATCCAAGAGTATACAACACAGTTCCCAGTTTATATGGCACATATCCCAGAGTATATTATTCTGTGTGCTGTAAAACAGTTTAGTAAAGATTGTTGAACTTTGATTCCCCAATGTAAAACCATGCAGCTGCTAATGAATTAATCAATTATACGGCAGATCATCAAATAGCACATCCATTTTAGATTTCCATACGTTATGACATATGTTTTCAGTCATGCAGATAATCTCTTACACGCTGCATTTGGCATGTTGTGCCCCTTGTGGTTGGGTACTAGAAAGTTGTATCTTTCATGTTTCATTGGCTACGATAACCCAGATAGCAGCCAGCCAGCTAGCTAAAGAGGCCAACACAAAGCTTTGGTGCCAGGAACAGATTAGCAGAATATTATGCTACGAGGTAACATCTGTTTAATAAAGGGAAAGGGTCGTTTTTTCAAGTGTCACTAATTAAATGAAA
The DNA here is from genome assembly GCA_900323295.1 of Molva molva. NCBI lineage: Eukaryota > Metazoa > Chordata > Actinopteri > Gadiformes > Lotidae > Molva > Molva molva. The sequence continues at coordinate 641 of OOFG01071667.1, read as the reverse complement.
ATAGAATGAAAAGCCTGACATTCCCTTGAGCTGAGGGCTAGTGAGTCCATGTCGAAGAGATTAGTATTTTAAATGTTCAGTTAAAAATAAAGGTCAAATAAATGTCCAGTTGGTGCTTGATAGCACCCCTAAACCCCAAAGCACCATCTGTAATGGGAACAAATGTTGCTCTAGCTTTATTAGTTTACGACAGGACAACCTCACAGCCTTTAACAATCAGATGTGTGATACTGTGCTACAGCCTAATGAGAGTGCTACATGCAATATAACAGCTTAGTCCAGGAAGAAGAAGTATTTTTTTAACGAAGATTAATAACCAAGTTATCTAAGGGACAGCGAAAGCATGGAGGTCCATCAGTAAGTAGGCCCTATCATCTTTAATGCATTATGCTGTCAAAGCAACATTTTCCAGCTCTGTCTTTAATGTGAACTGGCTGTACACAAGGCTACGGCAGGCAGGTTAATTATTTACCCACCACCTGAATTCATTCATTCCATCTGAAGTTCATGTCAGATTGCATGCCATTAGGATGCAGTCTGCTTACTTTGCAAACCCTGAGCCGCAACACCACAGTAAATACCAGTATGGCAAGGTGGCCACCTTAATAATTGATTTCTTGTTGCATCTACAATTCTTGGGG
>OOFG01071664.1:0-18212 GCA_900323295.1 Molva molva | reverse complement strand
CTGAATGCGTGGATGAAGTGTGTCAGTGTCTGTCAGATTATGTGAATGTTTCTGATTGTATCGATGTGTGTTTGTGTTTGTGTAGTCACTAAATTAGCAGTTGTCAACATCTTTTGTATGCACTTTCCCCTTCTAATTCACTATTCCGTCTGTTTTAGCGTGCTGCGGTGACTGCGACTGGATGCCGGGTATATCGCAGTGATTACAACTGAACGCCTGGACTCTCCTTACGGTTAGCCAGCCAGCACCCCATCACCATAGACATAACTTTTTTAAACTAAATGATTTTAAATGTTTTGCCTCTATGTATGTCATTTATGGCACCCATTGCACTCCGGACCATCCCTGGAAGGAGGGATCCCCACTCTGCGTTCCTTCTCAAGATTTCTTCCATGCTGATTAAGGGAGTTTTTTCTTGCCCTCTGGGGGGCTAGGGTCAAATATATGACCTGTTAAGCCCTTTGAGACTGTACCTGTGATAAAGGGCTATACAAATAAAATTGAATTGAATTGAATTGAAGCCCCGAGTGGCCAACCCTGCCACTGTTGCCGTGGGGGAGCCTCCAAGGCGACTCCAACGGCAGCGCCAGCTTCCCCGACACCTCAGGGACTTTGTGATTGACTCGTTGGTTGCTGAGAACGGCTAACCTCTTGGGTGGGGGCAGTGTAGCGTCCCGGGGAATGTGAGGTACTACAGTTCCCAGCATGCCTGAGGGGGTGGTCACAACCGGAATGGGGAGGTTCAGGGTTTTCCCGCGTGCGGGTTTGGTTCGGTGGGAGAGTTCGTAAAGAAGTAGGTTGTTGAAGTAATCTGTGTTAAGAAGGTGAAATAAAACCCGCTCGTTTTGATTCCAACCCACTCTCTTGAGTCATTCTGCATCTCACCCCATCGCTCGCTACAATATTTTGTTTGGATTCACGTGGGGACGTAATCCTAATAACCCTAATCCTGACAAATAATTCAATGAAGTCAGCCCATCTACAGCGGCATCAGAGCATTAGACACGCAGGGAGTCTAGGTAAAACTGACAATTTTTTTCCAAACTGGTGTCAAGAGAAAACTGTCAGAATTCTGATTAAAAAAATAAGTGTTTTGGGTTTAAGGAAAGAGGGGGGCGTGTTATCCCCATGGTTACAACCCACGCCAACTGTGTAATTCTTCTTTAGTACCGTCGTTGTGTATGAGCGTTATAAAGAGCGATGTTGTATATGAAATGCGCCACAGCGTTATACTATATGTGTCCGGGAAGCCTAAACCTCATTAAATACATTGCTGCTCTGACTGAGCTTCACCATCCACACACACCGTTGGGTTATACTACAAGTGTCCGAAAAGCTTTTCCGAGGCACTCCGACGTCACGATAAGAACGCCACCTGCGTTCGCAGCAGGGTGGAATGTTAAAGAGCCATTGAACCCAAAACCAATTTTATTTTGTTTTAAACATGGTAATTTGTCTTTTATGATCGTAAACATAGTAATCTATGCCACTTTATCACTGTTACTGAAATAAGTCCCCAATTTAGAGAAAAAAGGGGTAAAATCCTATGTTTTTGCCAATCTCCCCAAAACACTACGTGAACGTTCCACTCTGCTGCGAACGCATTTCGAGTTCTTTTCGTGATGTCAGACTACCTTTTCCGAGGTAGTCTGACGCTCTGTCTGGGCAGCGGTTGACTGCGGTGTCCGCGAGAAAGTTGGGCTTTTCGAACACTTATTGTATACCACTACGGTGTGTGTGAATCACTGCTCCGACTGAGCAGTGATTTATTTAATACCCGCGTCCGAGGGTAAGGCTTCCCGGACACATATAGTATAACACTACGTTGTGTGTGGATGGTGAAGCTCCGTCTGAGCAGCAATTTATTTAATACCCTCGTCCGAGGGTAAGGCTTCCCGGACGCGTTATAGTATAACGCTACGGTGTGTGGCGGATTTCATATACAACATCGCTTATTACAACGCTCATAACAGTTACACACCGAAGATACTAAAAAAGTATCATAAAGTTGGCGCATTTTTTAAAATCACGTAGTATTCGAATTCCATCTAAAACAGTGGACTCACTGGCTCTTTAACATAGTGTTTTGGGGAGAATGGCAAAAACATAGGATTTTACCCCTTTGTTCTCTAAATTGGGGACATATTTCAGTAACAGTGATAAAATGGCATATATTACTATGTTGACGATCACATAAGACAAATTACCACGTTTAAACCAAAAAAAAAAAACGGTTTTGGGTTCACTGGCTCTTTAACATGTATGACAAAGTGAATGGATTCATAAAGAAATTCAAACTATGGGAAATGTGAGGATGGAGATGTGAGCTGTTTCCCATTGCTTGATGGCCATCTTGCCAATACTGATGTTGGCAGATGTCCTATGGTGAAAATGGTGAAAGCACATCTGTCGAAATTAGACAATGATTTCAACCAGTAGTTCCCTGATATTGAAGCAAAGTCAGGAAAACTGGATTGGGTGGGGAACATTCAGTGTGAATGAAAGCAACAGCCTTCCTGCAGGAAAATCAGATTTTTACTCTTATCGCTTTTCAATTTTCACTCAAAATAAGTGTAAATAAGTGTAATCAGTGGTGTTGGATACTAAAAGTTTAATATGACTTCAATATAATACATTTAGGAGAAACACCAATACGCATGAGTCAAGGGGTACTACTGGCATGGCAAAATGGCTCAAGGGGTACACACAGTGGTGTAGTGGTGCCTGGAGAAGTGGGTATACTCTTCATTTTTTAAAGCGGCCCGTCCAGCAAAGGATAAACGCGCTGTGTTATAAACAGTGACATGTAAGACTACTCTTGCATATTTAGTTCACCTAAAAATGGGCCAGAAGTTTTGCACATTGTCACTTAAATTCTGCTGCTTGACTTCAGGGAGTAAGGATCATTATGAAACTAACATTAGCCACAGAAGAGGTGCAGATGTTGCAATCAATACTGGCCCACAGACTATAGGGTGAGATAACTACATGATTATGCATTTTGAGTGAACTATTCCTTATTCCTTAGTCAATCCACACATGGAAATTGGACAACTATTCTCTCACCTTGTAAGTAGTCTATGGGCCAGTAGCTTCTTTTGTACACTCTCTTGCAACAGATAGTGTAGGCCAGAGTGTGCCACCATTATACAATTAACCTTTGTCAAGGGGCAGTTTGCAAATATTACTGGTCCTACACAGACCTAATGCATGAATAAAATATATATTCAAGAGGCAAACATGGTGTTTCAGTCAGAGATTACTTTATTTTTAACAAACATTCAAATATCATCATCATTCAAAGAATTCAACAATATATTCAAAACAATAAGTTAAAAAATAACAATATTTAGTTAACAATGAACAAAAATATCAAAATTGTACAACATATTCATGAAAACCACAGTGATATACTCTCTCGGTTGAGTTTACAGACACCATTGGAAAACCGCGGTTGGAGTTGCTTTATGTCATGCTTCAACTCTATTAGGCACACGAGAAGGCTCTAACATGATTGTAAAGCCAACGTAACTGTACAGTCAAATGTGAAAAGATAAACACTACCTTCAGTCATTCATACTGTATAGATGTCGGTCTGAATCAGATATGCGTTCGCCGTCACAAAGCTTCATGGGGAATCCCTGCTGTGTAGAACAAACCAAATCTGAGGGAACGGATTTAGAAAACCGTGCGCACGGATTGGGAATCCAAGGGCACGGTTTACAAATCCGTTCGCACGGATTTACACATCAAGGTTTTTTTTCTACCATGTGACCCCAGAGGGGCTCTGTACATTTCAGCTACTGTTTAGGTGAAGATAATCTCTTAATTGGGTGCTTTTTAGGGAACATTTGCATTTATTCACATGCGATTGGATTAGCTACTCATGTGCTGGACTGTATGGCTATTGCAGGACATAACTGAATGATGCGCATCAGAGGGGATTTAGAAGTGGGTATACACAATGCCAACTGAAAAATAAGTAGGTGTACGCTGTATACCTGCGTATACCCTGCACTACACCACTGGGTACACAAGACAAAAAAGGTTGGGAACCACTGATATAAAGGCCTGTAAAAGGAAGGGCTACCGATAAATGTAGTGAACCTTACATTCAACTATGGCAAGACCTAACCTCATTCCAAGGCATTATCATATCACGACGGAATGCTTGGAATGGGGGGCTTCAAATGTGTGTTCTTGGAGTGCGGGACTGGAAGGGCTGACCATAGGCAAAAACTATATAGGAGATTGCCTAGGGCGCTACCTTGTGGTGGGTGCTGGCCGCCCCTCAAAGGAAAAATAAAATACAAATTAAAAAATTAAGAAAGTAAGAAATACACTTTGCACCCCTGTTCCTCAGCATTTTTCATCTGCTTTAGAATGCACTTGTACAATGCACACTGAAAGGGTGGGTTACCGTTCGATGCGCTGTAACGCTGGTGCAAACAGGTGTTGGACTCAAAAGCACGACTCAATATGCCGGGCAGGTAGAGTAGTCAAGGAGTAAAAAAAACCACACTTTCCAACCTGGAATGGAAATTTCAAAGGATAACATACTGGCTGTAGCATTGTTGTCGGAGAAGCCAGTATTTCGACTTAATCTCTGATGATATATAATGGTCATTTTATGATCTAGTACAGTACATTTTGTATTGGTATATGTTGGTACATAATGTACCTTTAACATTAAAATGCAGTTTTGTGTGTAATTCTTAGTAGCTAACTAGCTAAGTAGCAATAATTGGCCTCTTCAACATGCCACAAGCCCTCGCCCACACGGGAGCCTTCCCACAATCCTTTGCCCCACAATATATTGTATCTAATACAAAGTGAAAGGGAGGCGTGGACATCACTAGACCACGTGTCTGGTGGGACCAGGCTGCCACTATCATCAATGAGAGCTGCTACACTGACGACCAGGGTCAGTGGGTCTGGCCAGTGACAATGGCCGACAATCTTATGATTTCCTTCTTTCAACATACACCTTATGTCAGAATGGCATTTTTTATTACGTCAAATTCCCCTTGATTATCTGGGATAATAATTTGTCCAGTCCTAAATGTAGGCATTTGAACAAGATCATTAAATTGCTGCAAGTTGAGACAGGCTTCTTTACTTTTTGAATTATGTTTTTCTTAAATATTTTGTGGCTCAAAAATATTGACACCCTCAATACAGAAGAGTGGAGACAGTCGGTTTCAGGGTAATTATCTGTGTTATTTTGTAAATAAAGTTGTTCAATTTTGAGTAGAAGTATACATTTAATTTGACAATCAGCAAAATGTGGGTCCCAATTTATAGCTCATAGTACATTATATGCATTATATACACCTTATACTTTTTCGTAGCTTCTATAGTTCATGTGTTGTGACCTAGGTGACATTTAACCGGACAGCACCATCCTCCATTAACTGAGCAGAATGACTAACCATCGATAAACTTTCCCCCAAGCTACAGCTCTGAAATCACAAAATTAGGCATGACTTAAAGAGAAAAAGAAAACCATTGTATTCCAAAATATAAGATTACAATGGCATGACTATTTTGTAAAAATGCAGTTTTTATTTTTTTTTAAAAAATGGACAAACAAACTGATTGGGTGAGCTCACTGGTAATACTGCAAAAGAAAAATGGTGCTTTGCGGATATGTTTGGATCCCAGAGATCTCAATAAAGCTGTCAAGAGGGAGCACTTCAAGTTGCCAACACGTGAAGAGATCATGTCCCAGTTTGCAGATGCTAAGTGGTTCAGTAAACTTGACGCATCTTCAGGCTTCTGGCAAATGAAGCTGGATGATGCTAGCTCGGGACTCTGCACCTTTAACACGCCAGAGGGGAGATATCGCTTTCTCCACTGTCCATATGGGATCTTGTCGGTACCGGAAGTCTACCTTGATGGACGATGTAATTGTCTGGGGGTCAACCAAGATAGAACATGACACACGGCTGAGGCAAGTGCTTGATTGGACACGGAGCATGAACTTGAAATTGAATAAAGAAAAATGTGAGTTTGCCATCAAGTCATTGACCTTCATAGGATATGTTGTATCAGAGGAGAGGGGGTGAGTCCTGACCCAAGGAAAACATCAGCCATAGCGAACATGGAGAAACCTCAAAACAAGGAAGAGGTGAGACGCTTCCTTGGGATGGTGGCAAGACCTGGCAAAGTTCATCCCCAGGTTGTCCACCATTTCAGCGCCGCTCAGGATACTTCTGGAGCAGAAGTATGAGTGGATGTGGTTGCAGGAACAAGAGAATTGTATCCAGACACTGAAAAACATACTCACCTCAGAGCCGGTGCTCAGGTTCTATAACCCAAAGAGGAGCACAAGAATTTCAGCAGATGCATCTCAGTATGGCCTGGCCTTCTACAGTTGCATGAGGAGACATGGCAACCTGTGGTCTACGCGTCTAGGGCCCTCACAAGTGCAGAAGTAAACTATGCACAAATAGAGAAGGAGCTGCTGCCCAGCACATATGTATGTGAGCGCTTCCATCAGTACGTATATGGGCAAGCTATTGAAGTGGAAACTGACCATAAACCATTGGTCGCTATCATGTCCAAACCGACTGTCTAATGAGGATACAGCATATGTCAATAAGGCTACAGAAATATGATGTGAAGATGATGTACACACCAGGAAAATACATGTATGCTGCTGATGCTCTCTCTAGAGCAGTTGACAAATATGAGAGACTTGACAATGAGAAGTGTGCAGGCATACAGGCCTATGTTGATATGATTGTTACATCACTCCCTTTAACGAGCAAAAGAACAGAACAGATCAGACAGGAAACTGAAATGGACGAGACAATGAAAGCTCAAGAAGATGATTAAAAGAGGATGGCCTGAACACAAAAGGGACTGTCCACTACACATTCAAGACTACTGGACATGCAGAACAGAGCTGTCGGTTGTAGATGATGTTTTGTTTAAGGGCAACAAATTTGTAATCCCATGTTCAATACGCAAAGATATGCTGCGAAAGATACATGAAGGGCACTTGCGTGGGGAAAAGTGCAAATGCAGAGCACGTGAAGTCATGTACTGGCCAAGGATGAACCAAGATATAAGCCATAGCACTGCTTCATGTGAAATATGCCTGACTTACCGACCTAAGCAGCAAGCAGAGCCACTCACACAGATCCTGTGCCACACAGACCATTCTACAGAGTAGGAGTGGATTTGTTTGACTGTAATGGTAAGAGCCACATAGTTGTGACAGACTATCTTTCCAACTACCCAGACAACACTGCAGTCAACATCCAGCAAAGCAGTCATTGCATTCCTGAAAACAATCTTTGCAAGACATGGCGTCCCATGTGTGTGTCCCACATCCCATCAGATAATGGTCCACAGTTTGCAAGTAGTGACTTTGCTGACTTTGCCAAAGAATGGGGGTTCCAACATATAACATCTAGCCCACATTACCCTAGATCCAATGGCCTTGCAGAGAGCTCGGTGAAGGTGGTCAAAGGTCTCATGAAGAAAGCGCAGGTTGGGCAGGCAGACTTCCAGCAGAGTCTGATGATCTATAGGAGCGCACCACTGCAGAACGGCCTATCGCCAGCTCAAATGCTGATGGGACGGCGCATACGCACCAATCTGCCAATACATGAAGATCTGTTGACACCAAAAGGGGCACACAAAGTCAAAATGGCCAAACAGAAAGAGAAACAGAAACAAAAACAGCGACACGACAAGAAGGTAAAGCACCTACGTGACTTGAAACCAGGAGAACAATCTGAGATTACGTGACATCTGGAACGTGCAAGGATCAGAGAAATGGCACCATGCTCTTATCAAATACAAACAGAGCATGGATCTCAAGCCACAAGCACAAAGCCAGAATGGTGAGGAACAACCCAACAGCACACATCAAGTCGGAGACACCACTAACGACCTGGCTGCCCAGACTTCACAGAAGCAAACAGCAGAACCTGAGGTGCCAGACATGAACAACTCTTCGGTGAAATCACCTGGCAGACCAAGACGCAATGTTCAGCCACCTAACAGACTTATTGAAAGCTGCTGAGCAAGAACTAGTGACTTTAAATATGTTGAAATGAAAACAAAATAATGTAATGAGTTATAGTTATGAGTTATACCGTTAAGTGCTAATATGAGCATTTGAGCAAGAAAATGTGAAGTGATGTATTGAGATGTTTTGTCAGTATTGGGGTTTAAAGAAATTGAATTTCTTCTTAAAGGGGAAAGATGTGTTGTTACGTGCTGTTCAATATAACTGCATCTCCCATAATGCACGGCACCGCAGGTAGACGACGGCATTAGACTGTGATGGCGAGTTAGTAAAGTTCGCAATATACCCAAGCCGACCTGTGTGTGTGACTTATTTGAAAGCACTACACAGCATAACAGTCCCCTCCACCGCTGAATAAATAATTTTGCGAACACTGCTGCACTCCTCATTCCCAAACCCGTGTTAGTAGAAACAGACTTTGCTACAACGCGCTTTTTAAAGTGTAAATTAACTCACTGATTCAGCTGGAATTCAAACACTGAGATTTAAAAAAACGTGTTTTGGGCTGAGAGTTCTTGGAAGGAGGGGGGCGTGTTACGACCCACAGCAACTTTGTGATACATTTTCTTGTGAGAACCGTCGTTGTGTATAAGCGTTATAACCTACCAAACTATTTGACGTCCAGCCAGCGTCGATGCGACGTCGGTTAGCGACGTCGCTAGAGGGTCGATTTTTGGGGCAGAAACGACCAACGTGATATAGACGACCCACATGACATGTTTTACACGAAAAGCTGTGCTTATTGTGTTAATTACCCTTAGAACCTAACCTATAGTTTTTAATTATTATTTTAAAATCATACCCTGATACAGTGCACACGGTGATGAGGGAGGTCGACAGGACGTTGATTTCTGGGGTTGTTTGGCAGTCTTCATATCAACGACTCAAAAAGAAAAAAAAACGGACGAAAATTTCGCAGGAAAACTACTCAAATCTATTCAATTCAAATCAACCGTGACGCGAATACACCAACATAGCCTTGTGAAGAGCTTATGCTCCTTCCTTTCACTAACATGTATTTAGAGGATTAAATTACTGGAGTCTTACTTTTTAATCCAAGTGTAACATAGTGTAGCGAATGGCTGTTCGCAGATGAGGGGGATTATGATAAATGGTTGTAGCTAACTTTAATACATGCATGTTATAGAGACGTTCGTCTTTTTAGGTTGTTTCACTGTTCGATAACTAAAAGTTGGCTATCACTCTTTTCTCTTCCAAAACGAAACTGCACGATACAACTGCACACCGTCATGTTATCAAAAGCAACCTATATCCACGTACCGCAGTGCAAGTAAACATTAGCTTGTAGCGCAGATAGTGATAATTATAGGTCTATAAAGGTAGTTTACCACTATGGATGCAATAAGAATACTAGTGTAAATAGGCTGTTACCTCCATGTCCTTCAACATATAAAGCTCCCGATTGCGATTGGTTAAACTGATTTATTCGCTGGCTAGAGCTTTAAAAATCGACCTTGATTCAATGTCGCTTTTTCACAAAACGGAAATGGCGTCGTATGTGTACAGTCCCATTCAGCTCCATGATTTGTGATTATTTTATTTACGGGAAAAAATCGCAACGTATAATCGCGGTCACTGTAAAAGGACCTTTATGGTTAGGTTTATGGTTAGGTTTTGGGGTTAAGGTTATGGCAAGGGTTCTACCTATTATAGTTATGGTTCTACCTAACCATCACCCTAACCTGTTAAGGTTAGGGTGAAGGTAGAACATATCAGATTTCCGGTGCTGATCAGGCAGCAACACTCACACGCATTGTTCCGCCATTTTGTTTGTTTCGTTCTTCCTACTTCCTACTTCCGTCACGCCAGGGTCATTTCCGTCATGCCCAGAGGCGTGACACTCCAGGGGCTTCTCGGAGCTGCAGCTAGATGTTGCTTGAACTTGTGCTTCCAAGTTGTATGAGTGAGTTGGGGAGGGGCTGGACCTGAGCCGGGGGTGCGGCTGGACCTAGAGGTGGAGCTGGACTAGGCCAAGCTCCACCCATTGGCTCTGCAGTGAGCAGCCTCTCCCTGCAAGGAGGCAAGAGTGGGATAGTATACCACCGTCACTGCTCTTGCCATAGCCACCCACATCCCCTCTGAAGTGGTATTCAGCATTCCACAACAGCCATGAGGACAAAATGTCTCCTAGGCAGTTGGGGAAATTCCATCGTGTACAGAAGCCCTCCGCAATTGCTTTCCAGTCCTCCACCCGAAAGATGTCACAAAGATGTCCCGGCACACATCTAGGACAATCATCCCATCACTGGTCCGCCCAACCGGGTAGTTGAAGGCTATTACGGAGTGAGGTACCGGTAGCAAGGTATCTGAAAAAGAAAAAATATATATTTTCATTAATATAATTGATCAGATGACGATTAAAGAGTAGAGCCCGACTAATATATTGGACGGCTGATAATATCTGCCGATATGAGCCTTCTGCAGATATATCGTATCTGCATTTTAGTCTGGCTGTCATGGGCGATGCAAGGAAAAAGGGGAAAGCCATGCCTGTCTGCTAAGTAGATGTCCTTACCTAATTTGACCAGCAGAGTGCTCCTGAGGTCAACTTTTATCTCTGCTGTGTCATGATTTGGATTTGCAGAGGGGAGGAGCAGTTATTGTGCAGATGGATCGAAGCAGCGCAAGTCCCTACTGTTGATCACGGTTAGTTCCTTAGTAGTTAATGCAATGAAATGTTGGAAAGGTAACATGGATGCATTCTTTTTTTAATTACATTTTTTATGTAATTTTGCTTATTTGTCGTCTGCTACATAATTAGCTTGCTTGTCATTGCACAGAGTACACTGAGACAACAAAATGCAGTTTAGTAGCAAACCTAAAGTGCAACAAAAAAAGTAAAGTGCGGAGTATGTACACATGTAAAGTGGAATATAAAATAAAATACATCCAGTATGAACAGTATTGACAGAACAGTTGTGATGAATACGTTAAGATGTATACAGTAGAATACTATAAACATGAGCAGCAATAGCAGACAGCAGAACAGATTTGGTATAAGTATATATTTATATAGTGCAGATTTAAGTACAAACAATTGCTTTAAGGTATGAGGTATGAGAATAAGGTGAATACACTATGGAAAATATGTACAGTATAGACAGTGTGTTATGTTTACACTATAGATGAGGTATGTACAGTATAGACAGTAGTATAAATATGAAGACACTATAGGTGAGGTATGTACAGTATGGAAAGTAGTATAAATATGAGTACACTACAGGTGACATAAAAATATATGAATGAATGTTTTTTTTAGATTAGATTAAACTCATTTTTATTGTCATTGTCCAACTACTAAGACACAAAATGCAATTTAGCATCTCAAAAGAAGTGCAAAAAAGCAGGAAAGTGCAGAGTATGTACATATAGTGGAATATATAAATGAATAAGATATTTGCTGTGTGTACAGTATTGACAGAACAGTAGTGGTGACGAATATGTTAAGATGTATCCAGAAGAAGACTATGAACATGAGCAGCAATAGCAGTAAGTAGTGCAGATATGGTATAAGTATATATATAGTGCAGGTGTATGTACAAGTAATGCTAGTAGTAAGATTTTTATACAGAATAAGGTATGAGGTATGATATGAATGGTGAATACACTAAAACTTTACACTTTAAACTTCTACATGCATTGTTAAACAGAATAAAAGTAAATGGCAAATGGCAAGGCGTTGAGCAGGACCAATTGTGTTTCGATAGGTCATCCTTGCTATGCGGGGTCCCACCCTGAACAGCAGCTAATCAAACTGGACTTCCTGAACCAAACCATATTACTCTGCATACTTTTCATAGCCGAGTAGGATGGGGTGAACCCAGAAATGGCGACGTCAGCCTCGCAGCATATGCAGCACAACTACTATGTGTAAATTTTATTTTTATTGAGCTAGTTTTATTGAGCCACAGTAGCCTAGGCTATGACCATTTCTTTTTTCAATATGAAATCAATCAATATTGTTGTTCATAGCCTACTGTGGTTGAGTCATAACAAAAACCATATATACAAGTTTGGCTTTTCTAAGGTCTATCTTATACTAATATATATACAGTATATTTCCATAAGCCTATGTCTTGAAATTGTGTCAACTGCAATGCTTATTTAAACCTGTAATAACTTAAATAACAGTTGTCGTGTCCCTGCCTCTGGTCTGAGGTCGGCTATGCAAGGAGCATTGGCCGATTGCGAATAAATGATTTATGATTTACAAATAATTACATCACAAAAACAATATGTCACAGACACATTTGGACCTGCAAACATGTGTACACACTCCAGTTTATAATATGTAACATGTCATACATCTAAAAGCCGATTTCTAACTGAGAGGCTGCCAATGGAACATCTGTGATAGCTTTAATTGAAAGTGTGTTATATTCTGTATTGTTCTGGGGAAAGACAAGTCAAAGTAAGGTCAAAGTTTTCAAATAATGTGAGGTCAAAATTTCTTTGTAAATGTGAGCTATTGTAATCTATCATTCAAAATTAAGTCAACAAAACTTCATGGTCTAAGTGGACTACCACCATAACAAAAAAAAAACACCATATGAGATAACTGGCAATTAAAAACAAAGCGACCGAGATCCATGCTTATTTGGAGAAATAGTGTAAAATATATAAGGTTTAAATATATTATTTATCTATAAATATTCTAGGTCATTATAGTATCGTCAACATTTATATATTTTCTTTTCTTAATATAAAAGGTACTAAACTAATCGGAAGCATTAATACTAAATTAAATTGGTTAAGGTAAGATTAGGAAGGATGTCATGGGTTGCTCCGGGGTAGGGTTGGAGCCGAATCTGAATATGGTATTCGGCAAAGCACAAATAGTGGGTTTTTCCGAATATTTATTTCATACAAATATAAAAATAAAGTATTTGTTTTCATAACTGTGAGCGTGGTGGGTATTATATATATTAATATATTTTATATATTATATTATTTGTGCTCCGCCTACTCCTGCGGACGTGACAGGAAGACCGGAGAGTGGAGGGGAGAGAGAGCAGAGCAGACTGAAAAGGAGCAGCGCAGGCTTATTAAAATATAAGCAAAACGTAGTACATTGCTACGCCACTATTTTGTTTTTGATCCCTTTTCCTTTTACCTTAACCGGTTTGCTGAGGTAGTTTATAATAACGTTACTTCTCTTTTGTTTTCCTGTTGGAACCTGCAATATGTGAAGCGAAGTTGACCGGGGGGAGATTAGCATTGCTCTGACAGTGTAGCTAGTTCACCTACACGCTGTGCTCACTGCTCAGTCAGCATGTGTGCCACAAATAAGAATGCTTATTTGACCGGGAGGAGATTAGGCTAGCATTCGCCTGTTAGCCCTTTTTTTGTTTGTTTATATTCTGTCTGTTCAGCGTCCTCCGATTAGGGTGGGTGGTGGCGTGGTTCACAATGTTCACATAGTAATTTATTAGTTTAGAGTTTACTCTATTGGTTTGAGTGTGGATTAGGAACTGAATGTTAGTTTTTAAAAATATTTTCTTTTCAATTATGTTCATGGTTATACATGTTTATTGCTGGGTTTATGAAAACTGTACACCAATATTACATTTAAAGGTAGGATAGGCGGTACCTTGCAATGATTGTACAAAACATTGCCTTTCCTACCTTTTAAGTGTTCATAATTATTATAATAGTTTCTTGAAGAACACTTATATTAACACTTTAATATCCTAAAATAAGAAGAATAAACAAAAACATGGATCCTATTTTCCGATCATTTTAGGTCTAAGGGACTAATGGGCACAACAATTTTTTTAATTTGACCAGGATTGAGCAAGAACACTGCAGCCGTAGTTGGCAGTAGTCTTCTCTCATAATATGGACTCTTCATTGAAGCCCTGCAGTAAGCGAGACAGACTCAGACCAATGAGTGGATTTGAAAGCCACTGGCGTCGACGCAGCAAACCTATGTGATATTGTAGTTTTGCTTTTTGCGTTATTCAATTACAGGAACTATTAGTTGATTTCTGCAGCAGTGGTCTCCGCCAGCTACGATTCTCTACAACTATCAACAAGCCAAATGTACTACACAAGCACATAACGAACAAAAAATAAAAAGGGCTGATTTTTAAATGGAAAAACGTGCCCCTTTTGTGTTTTTCCAATGAACATTTTAAATTTAGTGGAACAAAGTGGAAAAACAAAGTTTGGTGTGAGGTTTGGCTGGCTAGTCCAGTGGTATTGCATGTAACTACACATACACAAATATTATTTATCAGGGGCAATGATCTTTATGTCATGGTGTAGATTAGACAATACCATGACATACAGAGGGACCAACACCTTGTTACGAGACCTTACTTTTTGGCAATTTAAAAAGGCTAAAGGGTTCCAGGTTTATGGGCAAAGGTTTAACAATATTGGGATAATGAAGTATTGCAATACTTGACTTGAAGTCCATACGATAAAACAAAGGAACTGCATTAATGTCTGTTGTATTTGTTTAACTAGGTATTATAGGATGATTCTGACTGCGTTGTCACCGTTACATTCCTAAAACAGTCAGTGGTTTACTTAGAATATAATAGAAGGTAACTTTTGCCGATTCAGATTTGCCACTGGAGTCACTTGGAGTGCTTGTGGATAGAAGGGGTTGTTCTGGATTGTTCATCCTAAAGTGTTAATACAGAGTTCATTTTCTTGGTAGCCTACTCTGAAAACGTAGCCTAATTTAAAATCATACTAGACTCTTCCGTCTACTATGAACAGTATTAACAGTATTGTTTATAATTGAGATCATTTAATTTGATTCCACATTCCATGGCCTAATTGGGCTTGTATATCAGAATGCATCATGCGATTTTTTGTTGAAGATACTCCACCATTTTGAGAGGACTCAAGAGAGTTGTAGTACTAAAATATTTTTTAAGAATTATTAGTATTATTATTTAAAACTGAATCTGTCAATGTTATACCTTTCACGTGGGTGATGGGGAGACCATCACCCAGGCTGGTGACTTTATATATGTTGTTTGTTGGGAATAGGTTTAATAAGGGTAACAGTTTCCACAATAACTAATAATGGCCTTAAGCATGAATGACCTTGTGTGTGAATTGTGCTATAGTTAGTTATGTTATTATAAGTCTAGTTCTATGATTGTTGGCGTAGCCATCTAGGCTTCGCCTTATGGGCTTGTCCCATGCAAACACTCGCGTGACCTGAAAAATTCAACAATGTACCCATCCACGTGGGCCCCTCCCACATTTCCCACAACACGGTGTATATAGTGCGGCGCAGAGCACACTTAAAGCGGTCAGTAACTCAAACCTGAATTTTCATAGAATCCATGAAAAAAGGGCGCTGCAGAGTAACAAGGTTTCTCCTACGTCCGCTACCACCGGGGGCGGAGCTAGGAAAACCCAAGCCGCCAACTGCTGTTAGCAACAAGGCCCCTCATACGTCTCACTTCCAACGAGAGGCGGAAACAGTGACACTGAGCAGCTTATGTCAGCTTTATCAAAAGCAATGAAAGAAGCTCTAGATTGCAGGTGAACACACTGAGTGTGCAACGCTGGCAACGAACAGAGGCAAAGATAGACTAAAAGTCTACCCAAGCACTTGATATCACACCTTACCTGCTCTATAAACGCAAAGTCTATTAGAGACAGAGGTGATATACCAAACAGCACACATTACCAGTGGTTAGAAGACATGATATTCACCAGTTACAGTCCGTAACCAGAGTAATGAATAGCCGGTCACTCTTAATCCCAGTGTAACGCTGGGACAACAACGGCTGACAGGAGAGACAGGCTTAAGCAAAGAGCAACGATACGAATCGTAACAGCTCTGATTGACAAGCCTATACCTAAGCCGGGGGAGGAACCCACGCAAATGTCTTCCACCGATACGCCCTTGAGTAAAGCCGTAGAAGCGGCCACACCCCGTGTAGAGTGAGCTCTAACACCCAGCGGTGGCGCTAACCCTGCCGAGTGTAGTCTAAGCAAACACTTCCCAATAACCTGTGAGACCGACGCTGCCTAGAGAGAGTGTGACCCTTAGCAGCGTCGCTATAACACACAAAAGATGCAGCTCCGCCTCTGACTCACTAGAATTAGGCGGGGATTGAAAAGCCTTGAACACAATTTCCCTCGACCGAAAACAACTACTGATGTTCTTAGGGAGAAATTACCCATTTACAATCACAGCCTACGTGGCCAGCCGAAACAGCTGCCGCATAGACTTTAACAGTGGAAACAGCCTAACCTTTCTCCAGTAAGAACTGTAAGAAACTAAGCATGCTCCCATCTCACAACGAGATGGGACAACGTGATTGTGCTGATAACTCCCTGCCCTGCAGAATCAACCTCTCAGAAGCCAAACCAACAGCCGCCCGACAGATCAGGCGGGTGGTGAACTGTGCACTACCGTGCACTTGTGAAAGCTCATCCGGTCTGACCGGCCAAGGCATCTCGTCTCGGCGAGGACCGCCCCGAAACATGAGCTCCGCCCCGAGATTCTGGTCTTAGGCTGGGGGCTCTTAGGCTGAGCAGGTTCTGAGGAGCCCACAGCCAGCGCTTGACCGCTGCTTGGTGGAGGACAGAGGAGCGCACTCCCCCCTGCTTGTTCATGTAAGCTGCCGCTGACATCCTGTCTGTCCTGATCAGAACGTGGCGGGAGCCTAGCTGTCATCATGGCCGAGTCTAGGCAAAGCCCCTAGTAGACCAGCTGACGGCTGGGACGTGGAGAGCTAGAATGGATCTCATCTCCCCCAAAACACATAGTTCTCGGAGAGAGGGCCAGCAGACAGCTGAGGAAAGCTGTCTAGGAATACACTGTATTCCCCGGCCCAGACCGTCATCACACTGTGTGTGCTGCTCGCAAGCCATCGCTGACCGTGCCATCGCGGACAGCCCCACCTTCTCTTTATAACCGACAGACTGAAGGGAGGAAAAAATATATATTTATTTTTCTGCAAATTTTTTTTAACCTGATGAGCGACTTTAGCTGTGTGTCATGGAGGTGCATTTTTCCAAAAGCAGAAGACACCATAAAACAATCAATGTTTAACAATCTTAAAAGTTAACATTTCATGTTACAGAAATTGAGGATCTCATTGTCAATGTTATTAAACGTGAATATTATATATTTTAAAATTAACTAATTAGCTTCTGTCTAACGTTAGAACTCACAACTGGTCTACTACGCCACGTGGATGGACTACATAACAGCGATAAACCAGTCGCTATATAATTGTGTGTCCCACTCTCAGTCAAGTGCAGAGTTAACGTTAGCAAAGACAGGTGCAGAGCTAACGTTAAGTGTCGTGATGCACAAACAAGTTGATCCGCGATTTGCTAACACAACAGGCTTATTTGAATTTTGGCTACAACAAAACAATTTTTTATATTACATTAGTTCAGTAAAGCTGACTGGTCGTTAACTTAATTATTTAATGTCTTACCATAAAATTGTCTCATGCTGATCTGGTCAACCTCTCCAATCGGCGGTACTTGCAGGAATAAATTCTTACCTGCTCGTAACGGATGGTACTGGTATACTACAGTCATACTGACCATGTGACCAAATGCGACCAAAATGCACAAACTATTGCGAATGAGTAAATAGAACGACATAATTATTTGAGGGATTATTTATTTAGGATTATGTAAATTCATTGAGAAATATAAATAATTGAAAAAGCAGGTGTTTGGAACAAATGCACACTGTATGAAACGTACCGTGAAATTCACAGTAACTAACTGGCAGCAATTGACAAGTAACTTACTGTAAAAAATAATCACAGTATTATAACTGTACTATACAATAAAACACAGTAATTACTATGTACTACAGTAATTCTAACTGTAAAATAAAACAGTAATTTCCAAGTACTGTGTTTTTGGTTACGGTTATAGTGTACAGTAATACAAGTAACAGTATCAGTATTGTAACTGTTAAATGACAATTACCAGTATTCTGCTGTTAAAATTTAATTTTACTGCATTTTAAATTCTTGACACATTTTTCAAGCTTCAACAATAACTGCAGAGAGACAGCAAACTATTTATTGTTAATTGCTGAATGGTAGCACGGTTACAATGGTAGCACGGTTTTGAGGTCATGGTTTTCGGTTCGGTACGGTACGTTTTTGGTAAAGCAGGGGACGACACAAGTGCCTATATA
>OOFG01071663.1:0-25474 GCA_900323295.1 Molva molva | reverse complement strand
CCTTTTTAACATACTGCCAGCTATCATCATCACCACCACCCCAAGCAGTCCAAACATCATCATCATCATCATCATCATCAGCGTCGTCATTTTCATCATTATCGTCGTCATCATCTTCATCATCAAATAGGGAGCGCATCCAGCGGCAAGCACCTTCAGTAAGCTGTCAGTGGGCGCGCGCTGTAGATGAAGCATGGCAGGGGACGACGAAACAAAGCCGGATGACCAAACTGCGAATGATCAGAACAATCGGCAACCTTTTCTAATCGGTGTCGCTGGAGGAACTGCCAGTGGCAAGGTTAGCAATTATACACCATTTACAGTAATGTTTCTTTTTATTTCTCCCAACACTTAAAGACTAGACGATACTAATCTAGCAGGGCTGTTTCTATCGCATAATGCAATTAGGATTGAACCATTGAAATGCATTATAGATGGTATGGGGACCTGTGTTATATCATACACATGTCATCATATGGTTCATGATGACAAACCTTTTTGAACAGCTGCTTCAGATCTGGTTGATTGCTTATGGATTTAGGCCAGGGAAAAAGACGCTGAAGAGGATGAAATGTAACCCGATTCTTGACAACAACTGCATTCAGGCAGCCCGACCTTTTTAGTGTGTCATTTTGACATTGGTAATCCGAATAATGTAGGTCACTTTCTCAAAACCTGATGCCGATACGGTTTTAAAAAAATAATAATAATAATAATTTTCCTTACTTGATTAAGATAAATGGTGTCAGCTGTGCTATGCGACACTTATCTGTTAACCGTTAATATGTATTTTATAAAATATAAAGGGATGGTATCAGTACTGCTCCAAAACCAGTTTGTTGTTCTACAGAATGGTCTACAATGCGGCCATTACGTGGTGCTGCTATTGACTTCTTGAATATTCTATCGTTCATGGTTATTGGATCAGATTATAATGCAAAATATTAGGTACCAGTGCTTTTCTGTCTGAAACAAACTATATAATTTGATAATAAAGAAGAACATAGAAAGACTCCAGAGACCATCAGTCTCCTATTTCTTATTCAAATTTCCAAGGAGTTTGAAATATTTTCCTTAGATTTCGGCATAAAAAAACCCCATCAATCACTGTCAATTGAGGGTAACATGTTGTCTTTTTTAAAAATATCTTATTTTCATTCTTCCTCATTTTATCAGTCTTGTTCTATAGCAGGGAAGTAAAGTGGGCTGCGTACGTCGTCGTGTTTTTAATTTGTAGCCTATACGCAGCAGATAGGAAAGTGTGGGATGGGAGATCAGAGTCTTTCGTGGTTTTAAACTTCCTGGTTCTCAACCGTTCATTAAGACAGCTGTTCTTCTTATTTTTCATTTTGTATACACTGTTACAGTCTATATGGTTTGTAGCGCATATGGATTTTCTTTGTGACAATATGATTTATAGAATGAAAAACCTTTTATGTCAAAGCATGGCATATTATGATCTCAATCGTGGTGTGCCTAAATTCCTTTTTGAAAGAACATATTGAACATTGAAAGTGTAGTGACCTATTCCCTTCAAGCACTTTTAAAATGGAAAGCAGTATACTTTGACTATGCAGGGGCTGTATTCATCCTTGTGCAACAACCCTTACCTGTTCCTTAATGATATGTATCTGTATTCACTGTTAGTTGCTTTGGATAAAAGCTAAATAGCCATTTTTTCATCCATCACTACTTGAACAATGCAAGTTTGTTTTTCCCCTGGCTACAGTCGTCGGTGTGCAGTAAGATCATGGAGCTTCTGGGGCAGAACAAGATTGACCACCACCATAGGCAGGTGGTAATCCTCAGCCTGGATAGCTTCTACAGGGTCCTCACCCCAGAGCAGAAAGCCAGAGCTCTGAAGGGACAGTTCAACTTCGACCATCCAGGTATCTATAGCCCTCGCCCAGGGGTCAGGGTTAGGGATACTCCTTGATGTGATGTTGGACATTAGTGTTTTGAAATATTGTGATGTACATGTTGTCCTGTCATTGATAACTGTTCAGATGTTTCTCCTTGAAAGTGAGTGAATGACTGTATAATGCCAAACCACAAAATATCAATAACTTATTGATATTTGGCCTTGTCAACTCCCTGTATTTTCCAGAAACAATGGGTCAAAAGGTGAAAGCAATGGTTAGCGCCTCTACTATACTGTTTGTTGTCTTGTGGTGTCTAAGCTGCATTTAACTAGTTTGGCTATCATCCTGTGATGACGGGGACCACTTTGGTTTAGAATGCACAGTATTCTGATGCAAGAAGGGAGGGGAAGTGACATCATGAGGCTGGGCACTGCTTGTCATCGTTGTTCTTCACCTTTTGTCTTCCTGCTCAGATGCGTTCGATAATGACCTCATCGTCTCCACCTTGTGGGACATCTTGGAGGGCAAAATAGTGCAGCTCCCCGTGTATGACTTTGTCATCCATTCCAGGTAGGCTTGTCTTTCATCTCATCATGACTTGTGTTTTTTTGTGTTGGCACAGAACCCTTTTATGTAAATTAGGTGGAGATTTGTATTTGGTTTCGTCAAGTGGTTTCTAAAAAACCCAATAACAGAAATGCCATATCATCAAGGCTCCTGTTAAAGAGGTGCTTATCCCGAAATAAATGCAGTTTGCAGAAACAATTATGCAATGATTTATGTGAAATGTATAAGATACTGATATGTTTAGGCATTTCCAAGATGAGACCAAAGACAATTTCCCTGCCTTGGAAAAATATTTAACTCTGGAAAAATATTTTATTCTGTGAAAAAGTAACAAAAATTGCTTATGCAGGAAGGAGGAGACAGTGACGGTGTACCCAGCAGACGTGGTGCTTTGTGAGGGCATTCTAATGTTCTATGCTCAGGAGATCCGGGACATGTTCCAAATGAAGCTGTTCGTCGACACAGACGCCGACACCAGACTCTCACGCAGAGGTGAGCGACAAACAACCTCACGTTGTGGGGACAACAATCATTACAGCACTATAGTTTGTCTACTTTTCTGAATCTACAGTAGGTCCTGTCTACCTCAACTGGTAGAACATGGCATTAACACTGCATGGGTTAAGGGTTTGATTCCAACTGGGAAGCAGGATTCGAACCCCTACTCTAACATGTATTGTTCCAACTTGTGTTTGTTGCCCCCTAGTGCTTCGAGATATCTGTGAACGAGGACGGGACTTGGAGAGCGTACTCAGCCAGTACATCATGTTCGTCAAACCTGCCTTTGAAGAGTTCTGCTTACCGGTGAATAGCCTGGCCTGTCAAGCCTAGTTCCACCTTTCTGAGAATGTACTGAATTGGTAACATTAACTTTCGTGTCCCCTGTCTAGACCAAGAAATACGCAGACGTTATCATACCCAGAGGCGCTGACAACCTCGGTTAGCTTGACTTCTTCGACTCACTGGAATGGACATAACGATATGATTAAATAAAATGAATATACACACAGTATTCAGAAAATAATCATACGTTATAAAAATAAGTTGTCTGAAATCGACTAATTCAGTTGAAACTCTTCTTCTTCTCATGATACAGTTGCCATAAACCTAATAGTTCAACACATCCAGGACATCCTCAATGGGGGTTTAACCAAGAAGACCAACGGCTGTCTGGAGGACTATGGATTATCTCAGAACCTGCAAAATACTGAGTCCAGCAGTCGCCTCCATTGACCACAATGCATTCTTCGACAGGAAGGGCTTGATGCAAAATAAAGAACCTCTTTTGCGATGGTCCCTTTCTTGCCTGACTAAGGACGATGAAAAAGGAAACACACTTTGTCTTATTTTGATGTTATTTTCTGAACTACCTTATGTGATTGACTTGAATGGTTGAGCCGAGTCTTAGAATAGTCTTGCTCTCAAAGAAGCAAAAAAAATTGTCGGCCAGCAATTTACGATCCTAAAATGTCAAAGGAAAATGCAATGTAGTTTAGTGCTATCTGAATTTCAGGGCTTTTAAGAGATGAAGATCTGCAAATAATTATCAATGCAACCTTACCTAGCACAGGACAGATCTCTTATGTGTTTTTAAGAATTAAATTCAGTTGTGTAATTGAACATCCTACAAAGAAAGCAAACTTGAAATTCATCCTGTTTAGTATCATGATAAAACACCAAAGAAAGAACATGAATCACAAACTTTGTTGACATTAATCTCAATACTTTGATTTACCTTATTTAAGGTGATAATCCAAGCTGTGCATCTGATGTGACAAAGGGCCATTCCCTCTGGTGTAATAACGTTACCTCCTGGTGTTATGTTTAAAAGTATGGGATAAAATCCTCAGGCTGCAAATACATGAAGTAATGTCTAATTTAATGAGCCAATGTTTTTCTAAACGATTCACTTGAATCATGTTAAACTGCATAAGCCAGGTAAATGAGGCCTGTTTTGAGATGTTTTGCTTTCTGTACAGTTTTTTATGTTCATTTCTCAGGTAATAAATCTATTTTTCGGTCTTGTGAATGGACTCATGTAGCATGTGATTTGAATGTGAACCCCTAAGTAGAATATGTATAAGTTTGTTTTGACCCCGTTTCCCTACTTTATACAGTTATATTTGGGGTAACCTTCTACATATTACAAACTATAGAATTTGAGATTTATCTGAATATCCCTTAATTTATTTCTTATCAATTATGAATATAAGGCCCACGATTGGTTAATTAGTTTGCAGTGATACACATGTTAACAGAAAGTCATTGTCATAATCCATATACTTTATGGTAGAAAAACAGATGAACATAGAATATTGGTGTTTAAAAGGGTATTATAAAGTTATACAGATATTTTGCTTAGACACATTACTATAGAAACTTTGCAAACCAAATACACGGCTCATCTGCAAAGCAATGGACTGAATCCACTCCCATTCCCTCATACTCAAATTCATACAAAACATTAATCTTCGGTCCCAAGAATATGAACCAACACAGTCCAGGTAGACATCTCTAGGAGATGCCAGGGCGCAAATGCTTTATCGACATTGCCCTCCTTCACACGCCATTGACCTCCTTCACATGACGTTGACCTGCGACACCTCCAGCGGCGAGTTGTTGCCGAAAAGGCAGCGGAACAGCTCTGTCCTGGCCTCGTCGTTCATGGGGCTGTGGTCGACCGGGGCCATGAAGTTCACCATCTTGCTGTGGATGGTGAAGCGCACCTTGCGCCCCTTGCTGGCCTTGGTGTCCACGCGCTTCTTGATCTTGCTGCGCAGCTTCTGGATGGCCAGCCACTGCCGGCCCATGGCCACCTGGTCGTTGGGGTCGGTGGCACTCGTCTTGCGCTCGATCAGCTCCCGGAGGAGCTGGTGGTAGAAGTCGTCATCGTCGAAGATGTCCTCGTCCAGGTCCTTGAGGTGCCGGTTGGCCTTCATCAGCTGCTCCTCCGCCGGCGCCACCTCTTCTCTGTCCTCCAGGGGCGCGGCCGGCTCTTCGGGGGGCGCGGCGGATGACGTCTCCTTCTTCCCCAGGACTCTGTACTCGGTGCGTCGGGTCTGGGTTCGCCTCAGCAGCCTCTCCTTGTCCAGGAGCACCTGCTCCACCTGGGTGACGATGTTGCGCTCGAAGGCGCCGAAGCCCTTGCTGCTCTTGCCCATGGTCAGCCTGGTCTTGTCGTGCCACTTCTGCAGCGTGCCGTTGCAGTAGGGCTGGAAGTCTGCGAAGCGTTTGGCCATGAAGCCCGGGTACTGTCCCACATCCAGCTTACGCTTCATGGCACCGGATCCAGCTGCCAGTTCCACCTCCATCTCCTCGCTGAGCTCATCGTCGCTATTGGCCGCGGCTCCATAGGTCTTCCCCAGGGAGATGGGCCTGGTGTCGGGGTTCTGGTGCAGCAGCTGGTCCTGCAGCTCCAGCAGAGACCGCTGGAGAGCCTTCAGGGCTTTGTGGCTGTTCTTTAGCGCCCCAGCAAACTCTGCACCGCCCCGCTGCTTGAACTCCGGGAACGTCTGCGGTTGTGGCAGCTGATTAGCCGTGGCGAGAGCCTTCTGGATCTTGATTCGTCCTTCGAGCAATTGGTCCCACAGATTGAGCTGATTCTTCACGGCCTTGCCCTTCTCCACTTCCTCGTCCACCTTCTCTTTAGAGAAGGTCTTGACTGTGCCCTGGTCTTCATCCTCGTCTTCAGTCTCCTCTTCAGAGTCATCGTCATCTTCCTCTCCATCATCATCATCGCTCCCATCGTCCTCATCACTCGCTCCCAGATCGTCCATCCCTTCTGTTAACTTGTGGAGGTCCACCATCTCAGCACAAACGAAGTCTGTACGTTTCTTGTTAGACACGAGGGTTTTGACCGTACCATTTGGTTTCCCTGTCAGCTGCGCGTCTTGCGTCTCCCTTTCACCCCCAGATGCAATGTCATCACACTCGTCGGATTCGATCTCTTCGTCATCATCATCATCATCATCATCATCGTCGTCGTCGTCGTCCTCACCTTTCGTTTCGGTCATATCATCTTCTTCCTCGTCATCATCTCCTTCTTCAGATTGCCCCATCTCCTTAAGCAGTTGTTTACGAGAGACTGCCTTTCCCACGTATCGGCGATCGGTCTCAGCCAGCAGGGACGTGTTGTGCTTTCGCAGATTGCTAAGGCCAAACCCATCTTCGTGATCTTCGTCATCGTCTTCGTCAAACCTGTCATCCACTTGGGCTTTAGTCTCGTCGTCCTGGTCGTTCTCCGGGTCTGCAAATTTTGGTAAAGGGTTTAACAATTCCTCAAGCTGCTGGGACACCGAACCAGCCATCTTTCAACTTTGACCACACGTGTGTGCGCGAAGCTGATGCCGACGTCATTACAGCGCGACGGCCACCGCCGGTCCACTTTACGCATGCGCAGGAAGTGCAGCGCGGTGGTGAAGTAGGCTTGTGCTAACCCTTGTGTTTCTTTCAATCGGACCGTTTACAAAATACAGAAATACTAAAGACTTAGGATGTCAACGAGCGACTTCTATTTGAGATATTATGTCGGGCACAAGGGGAAATTCGGACACGAATTCTTAGAGTTTGAGTTCAGACCTGACGGTGAGTTGTGAGGGCTCGGTGTGTTGCTGTAGGCCGCATTTAAACCCAATGGCTACCGCGCAAATGTTATATTACTGTTCAAGCTTTGTTTAAAACGCAAAATATGTCCTGCTCGGAACTCAAGACGAATGCATTTGATTGCGTCTCGAATCAAATATCGTTTTGCAGAGTGTCTCACATGGGCTGTGTGCATTTGGTAGCCCCTAACTAGTAGTTGTGTCGCTGTTTGTGTGTTTGCTGTTTGAATGGGTTGACCATATTGTCGCAAACCTAACGCCGAATATTGTACTACAGGAAAACTGAGATATGCAAACAACAGCAACTACAAGAACGACGTCATGATCCGAAAAGAGGTATTGATTTTAATTCCCTTAACAATTGTGATTGTCTAGATATTTGGGTAGTTTCTTATGTTTGTGTGGCCTGCAAAACGATGCATTTACATGCGCCAAGACCCGTGTTTCTTAAAGCAATTCCACTGAACCTCATTTTCTGTTGACTGTTTTAGGCCTATGTACACAAGAGTGTGATGGAGGAACTCAAAAGGATCATCGACGACAGTGAAATAACCAAGGAAGACGACGCGCTTTGGCCACCACCTGATAGAGTCGGGAGACAGGTTCGTTACTTAAATCTATTATTCTATCTCAAAGCTTTTGCTGCCACTTTTGGTACCTGTTGCAAATCAAGACCATTGTAGCTCCATAATACGTTAGTTATATTCCCTGGTTACTGATTGATTGTCCATCCATAACAAGAACATCGGCAGATAGCTGACTGTTTCTCCATTTCCACAGGAGTTGGAGATAGTCATTGGAGATGAACACATTTCCTTCACGACATCGAAGATCGGCTCCTTGATTGATGTAAACCAGTCAAAGTAAGTAGTACAACTTCCAATCAAATGGTTATCCTTCCTTTCTAATTTCCTAAGGAAAAAATATATACATGTACATAAAAAGCTAGGCTGTAAAAGGACAGAGTTGGAGAACTTGGTTCACAGGCCTTCAGGTTGAAGTCTTCTGCTGTGGGGACGTAGCGCCTAGTTGATGACCAACGTTACTAAAACCTCTTTATCTTCTTGTGCAGAGATCCAGAGGGCCTCCGTGTCTTCTACTACCTGGTCCAGGACCTGAAATGTCTCGTCTTCAGTCTAATCGGCCTACACTTCAAAATCAAGCCCATCTAAAATGATTCCTACTATTTACTTTTGAATTGCTTTAATGTTAATCCTGTTGTACGTACAGCTTTTGTACATTTTTATTTTGTCGATGAAGCCTATTTTGATTTCTCTGTTGAACGATCTTTTGAACAACTTTGTCGTTGTTTTGGTTTATAGAAATGTCCTTTGCCGTCAAATACATTTGGTAAATAAACACAACTTTTACAAAATAAAATTACTTTATTTCTGCATATTTTAGAAAAGCACAAGGCTTTGAATGAAGTATGTACTGTTGACATGGTGAGCTAGTTATGGAAATATAGCATAGAATCTATAATAGAGGAAACTTAACTTTCCAAACTAAGGCTCGATACCCTAGCCATACCATGTCAACTAGTTATTCGTCAAGTATGGTCAATGTCAACAATATTTACGTTACACTAAGGCTTTTACGGTTTCTAGTATTTCAATGCATGACTTGTCGGAAGCTTTAATGAAAAGTCCATACATTTACAGTAGAACCACTTATAAATATACTAATGAGTTGTATAAATTTAGTCAATTCATTTTACTTAAAGTATATTTAAATTATATATATTACCATAGCACACCAAAAACATTCAATCCTTAAAATGCTTCAACCTGTTGTGTCAAATCCCCCTCCCCCAATAATGCTCTTACTTTCCACAATCACTTCATTTGTCCCCTTATCCAAAATCATCAAGAAGCTGATGCTTTCTCAATCATCAGAGCAGCCATCTTAGCTGATGGGCTTCCCCTCCAACACGGTGAAGATGTCCTCTAGAGACTTGTCGACACACCGCAGGAATTCGTGGACGTTGCGGGATGGGTAGCTGGACACGTTGCAGCCGATCCAGTCGTCGTGGATACCGTAGCCTACGCCGAAGCCGTCGGGGACAACAGGGGCGAAGCCGCCCAGGCTGACAGCCGGGCTGGTGAGGGTGCTGGTGGACAGGACGTTGTGGTTGATGGCGCCGTACGCCGGGTCCTGGTAGAAGTCGTGGAGGGCCTGCCCTTTAGTGTTGGCCAGATAGCGCATAGCGAAGAGGTGGCGGTCGAAACCCTGACCTGGAGAAGGAAAGAACTGTAAGCTTGTCTTTAAGACTAGAGTGCAGAAAATATCCATATCTAAAAGTAACAAAATAAGAGTAGTACTTTTATTTCATTAAATCTTTTATTTGTTTCACCTTTACCCCTACAAATTCCAAAATAGCATTGTTTAATTGTTTAAGTGCTATGAACAACTAAAAAAACGATTAGATATTTTGAAAATAGATGTTTCAAAGGGCCATACATAAAATAAACCCAGTTTTACTGATTGTTGTATTTTACTGACTGGTTGTATTTTATAATGATTCTATCCATCACACTATACCATCTGTTTTGAGCTGTATAATATAACTCACCCATGGCGGCCTCCTTGGTGAGCTGCCCGTGGTATTTGGAGCAGTCCTTTAGCATGTCTACCAGCTGCTCCACGCTGTGCTCCCCTGGTCGCTGGACGAAGGCCTCGGCGCAGCGCTTGGTGTGTACCGTGGCCGGGCGGATGGTCTCGGTGCGTCCGTGCTTGAAGGCAGCCGTGCTGCAGGACTCGTACGTGGCCACCGTCTGGCCGTACTGCCGCAGGAAGCCCATCTGAAACGCCAGCTGGGCCACCGCATCAGGGCTCAGCTTCTGCTTCTTCAGCTGCTCTTTCCCACCCTTTTTGAACTCCAAGGCGTCGATGGTGAGCTTGGACACGGCCGCATCAAAATTCTCCTTGGCAGCGGTGATGCCGGCGCGCAGCGCGTCATCGAGGTGGAAATGGAGCCTGCGCACGGCGGCCGCCGAGTCCACGCCGGTGGGGGCGGAGCCCGGGTGCACCAGCGGCTTCTCCGTGGTGTCCTTGAAGATCTCGTTCTGGAAGCGCAGCACGGCCACGCCGTCGCCCCACGAGTGCTCGAAGTTGATGGCGGCCTGGCCGTCCCGGGCCAGCACCACGGAGAAGGACTTGTCGTACCAGCGGTTGCAGCCGTCGCCGTGCAGCATATTGTGGGAGGTGTGGATGTGGTCGCGCATGTTCTCGTCGTCTAGACACAGGCAGAACAGCGCACTGTCCACCGCCTGCAGCGCCTCGCCGTTGCCCGCGGCGACTAGCTTGTCCCTCATCCCCGCCCACACGTCCCGGTTCTCGCTGGTCAGCACCCCCAGAGGGTGGGCCGCGGCCGGGCTCTCGTCCGCCAGGATGTACTTCAGGTGGGACTGGATCTCGGCAGGCTTCAACATGTTCCCGTCGCGGTCCACCAAGTCGAACGTGTACATGTTGCCCTTCCGCATCACTAGCAGGTGGCGCCCCTTCGCGTCTGTGAATAGCTCGTCCCGGCCCTTCTTGGGCACGCGGGTGGAGTTGAAGAGGCGGAAGTACTGGGACATGTCCAGGGGGTAGGCGTTCACCATGTAGGCTCCGTACCAGGACAGTGAGGGAGGCACCCAGCGGATCAGCCTCTTGAAGCCGTCCGTGTCGCTCTTGGACGGGTTGAGGTGGAAGACCTCAGGGGCCAGGACCCCCGCCCGCAGGGTCTTCATGAAGCGCACGGCCGAGCACACCACGTTGGTGGCGCGGACCAGCTGGTCGTTGTACTCGGCTCGGGGGTCCGGGTTGAAGGACATGAAGGGGTTAAAGTTCAGCACCACAGACTCCCGCGCCGAGAGGTACATGTCGAACCATGGCGCTGGAGGAAAGGGTGGAAGTGAGAGAGGCAGGGTAGGCTAGTAGGGATTAGGGTGTATGCCCCTCAGCTAAAAGGTTTTTGGTTCGATCCCCAATGTCCACTGTCTAAACATAGGCATCCCTGAGGAAGATGCCCCTACCTGCTTATTAATGACATGTATCACATAGGATAAAATTACTAAATGACTTATAGAACTATGTAGTCATTTAGCAGGCTTTAATCCAAAGTGACATACATTGAATTTTAGATACATGTCATTATGTAGCAGGTGAGGTAAGGGTATCTTGCTTAAGGAACAAGGTAATGGGATTGAACCCAATAGCGTTAAGCTAACCGCGAAACTATTGGTTAGATTTAACTGTGTGGAAACAGAGGGGTACACGTATGTGCATCTGTATATTTAACAGAAAATCTGATTCACTGAAGATCGCTTGCATTGCCTCTCACCTGAGATGTAGCTGGTGTGCTTGTTGCTCTTGTCCTGGGCCACCAGTTCTTCATGCAATGTCTTCCCCGTGGTACTCTGAAAATCCTTGGCCAAGTTCTCAGTGGTCCTGGGATCACATAGAAGGCATATGATTAAATAATTGTAGCTTAGTTTACATTATTATGTTTTGAATCAAATATATTCCAGTGCATTTACTTGAATTGTTCATCATCCAACAGAGGCTTCTGAGCCGCTAAATATCTTCTGATGGTATCTTCTAGTTTGGGAACAGGTAGCCTGAAAAAAACATGATATGGAATTCAGTACGTCCCACAAGTGCAACTGTTCTCATTCGGGGTAGCACCGCCATCTTGTGTTAACATCACGTCCAAGCACCAATCAGATGTGCACTTTCACCTACATTCATTCATTCATTCATACATCAGTCTATCCGGGTCCCCTTCTCTACAGAATAAAGAACACATACATTTTGGTTTACAGAAGTAGATGGAATGCAGGCTTCTCAATAAGAGTAGAGCACTGTATGTAAAAATGTGTATTCCCAGTAGGGAAACCATTTTGTGAAATTATTCTGTGAGGAACACTTGATCTAAAATGGGCTTTAAAATAGAGACACTTACCTAGGCAGACTCTTTTGATAATGCATTGAGGGTACAATGCTTTTGTGCAGATACTCTGCAGAAGTGTCCTGTTTGTAGCGTCTCTGAGTCAAGGACGCGGCTCTAGGAGACACTAGCCTGCCGGTGTGTCTGACAGAGGCACTGAACTGCAGGGAAAGCAGGTTCGCCATGGCTGTGTCTGATTAGCACGTTTGTCTTCGTTCAGCAAGGTACGCGGTTGCCAATGTAGATTGACAGACGCCTGCGGTAGCACTGCTGGCTACCTGTCGCCTGGCTGCCTTATGTCTGTCGGCCGAATATGAAACTGATGTTAACGTGATCAAACACGGTCTTCCAGTTCATTGACAGGTGAAGACACTTACCTATTATGTCATACACTCATTGACAAATGTATGTCTTGCAAATACACACACAAGTGGTGTACACAAGGTTAATCTTACGTGAACTTCAATGCAACTGAGAATTAAATCCAGAACAGGAAGTTGACAGTCATGAAAGATCACGTGACCATAAGGTACGCCTTCTAGCAGGAACTGTAGTACAATTACTTTTGTAAAAAAATGTTTTATCTATTGCCTCGTACCGCTTTCCTCCACGTAGTTTTAACAGTTACAACTTCTTTTGAATAGCACTTACATAATAAAAACAGCACACCACATATATGAATTTATATAATTAATAAAATAATAATATTAAAATAAAAGAAATAACATTATAATTATTATTATTTGTATTATCATTAGTAGGCCTAGTTGTAGTAGTAGTAGTAGTAGTAGTAGTAGTAGTAGTAGTTGTTGTAGTAGTAGAAGCAGCAATGTTTGTATGGATTATTTGTTAATTTGTTAATCCACTAAAATGATATTCTGTTGGGTAGTTGTCACGCTCCGCGATATCTGTTACTTTAGTTGTCACGACCCGCGTGCGCATAAAGCTGATCCTGCTGTTTTGGCTCTAAATCCTCATTAAATCGAGAGAAAAGCCACTGACTGGCGAGGTCACGGTTGAATGATGGATTTATGTTTTTCTAATGGAGCAATTTGATTCAATAGAATAGCAGGCCTATTCATCTGTGAAGATACTCACAATTACAACATTCTAAAAATATTAAACTCGGTTATTTATAATAGACATATACAATGATTACAGTTTTATATGTTGACGTCAGAATGAAGGGTAACAATTACAACAGCTTGCCAGCAGAGGACGGTGTTGTGGTCCTAATTAGTGAGAAGCACGTTATATACATCACTTTACAGCACATCCACTACCACCGACACTATCATCACCTCCATCACCACTACCACAACCACAACAACAACCACAACTACAACGATGACACCACCACCGTAGTGGTGGTGGTGTCATCGTTGTAGTTGTGGTTGTTATGACTAACGTTAGCACAACCACCATCACCTTCATCACCACCATCACCTCCATCTTCACCTCTTTTATTTTTATTATGCATCCATGACAGCAACACATCCCGAGCAGATGGTATGTTTCAGCGCCCTGCTGTCATTCAGAGAGAGGTGAGAGAGGTTAGAGGGCAAACCAGGCTCGTTTAGACACCTTCCTCCCCATGCATTAACCTCCTCCACCCTAAACAGATGACAGGTCAGCACCTCCATTTAAAGCGAGTGATAGGCTACCGTTGTTCGCCTCCACTGAGAACAATGCTGCTACATGGCATCGTTTTTGTATGTGTTTTTGTATGTGTTTTAGCGTCCAATAATAAACCAACAAAGTCAGGGAAAAACCTAACAAACTATAAATAGGCTACTTATGGGAGCAAAAACATCCACCTGATTGTGTAGCTGAATTAATTATAGAGTTGTGTCATGTTTGTAATTCAATTATGTTGTGAATATTGGCAACTGATACAATAAAATGGTACTTATAATAATGTGAGCTGTTAGGCTACAAATGGTTCAATGACATGTGTAAGAAAGGGAAAAATAAGATTGCCTGTCAAATGTTAATAAAATGAAATTAACATATTACAAAATGATTATATTAAGGCAACTGATTCAAGCCAAATATTTTTTTTTCACGAAAACAGTAATGCCAATAAACATTAAGAGACAGATATTGAATACAAGAATATCGTGAATTGCTTTAATTCCCTTTAAACATAATAAAACGTCAAAAGACATTATAAGAACAAAATATATTATACTTTATCTGCAGTAAATACATAGGCCTACTGGCTGATCTGTGCATCTGCAATTGATACGTATAGTCTGGAGATCAGTGGGGCTCTGGTGTCGATTGGTTCTAAAACAAGGAAGTCTCTGACACACCATAGCTGCGACTACACTGCAGACTGCTCCTTAATTTGATTCTTACAGATTGTTTAAAGTTGAGAGAAAATGCCAGAATTACACAACCCTAGGTGAGTTTTGGTTCTAAATATTTAATCACATTTCTGATCGCCTAATCGAACTTGTCCTTGGTTATTACACGAGGGACGTCATCGGGTTCTTCACCCAGGCCCAGTTGAAATTCAGGATACGGACACATTATATATATACAAGTAGGACTATAAAGAACTTGTAAACCTAAAGTATATATACAGACTGTATATAAACTGTATATGAGGCGTGTCGATTGTAAATGTCATTCCCTTGTGCAGCTAAATGTTTGTAGAGTGTGTTATAATCAGTGGAGCTGTCCACTGCCACAAGCGCCGTTCATGGACCTTGCAGGTCACTGGCAAAACATCGATACCGATCATTTGGATATGTTTGAGCCGTATCTAACCCCTACCGGTGTTCAGGCCTACCGCTTTATGTCTTCATTTATACACTTTCATCGTACCAGTCATGTGGTTAAACTAATGTCTTTGTCTGTTCGGTAATGGGGTTGATAAGATAAGGCTTTGTGTTGATTACATAACAGAGAAACATTAAGTGAGAAAAACTGTACATTTAAACCGTTTTGTTTTACTGGATGCAATGCAAATTCTGACTTGGGTGATGCTATATCAACAGATAAAACGAGCAAACATTTAGTTTGTTCAAACTAAAAGCACATTTTGTTTTTCTTGGGTAATCATTGACATTGTTACCCTGCTGCACTTGTCTGTACCTTTGTCCCCCCTGTAACAATGTCTGTGGACCCTGTGTTGTTGGACTTGTCACTGTAACAGACGGAATATCCATGCAGTGTTCACCAGCGCCAGTGATGGACTGGAGGGCTTCAAGTCGCACGCCGTGTTCCAGGAGATCAACAAGAAGCTGCAGGAGGTGATGTAGTGCAGAGTTCATACTGATGGGTTCCACCACAGACACCACCCTGGCCTGCCATTGGTTAACTGGGCTCAAAGACAACGGTTGAAACTAAAACGCTTAATTCCCATGGTGTTGGGATATTGTAATACGGGTGATTTAAGTTAAGGATTAGTTTGCAATGTTTAAGTTTCAGGTCAAAGATTGATGATGATGCGGTGGTTGAGTTTAGGTAGTATATATGATGGGTAGTATATATGATAAGTTATTTGTAAAGAGTGGTGCATTGTAAACACAGCAGTAGTGCAAGAGAGAGCTGTGTTTGAGCTGTGCAAATGGCAACAGCAGTCTGGCTTAACTGAAATGTTTGACTTTTATATATTGTTTCCAACACACTATAACTAAAAGCCTTGTCTGGCATAGAGAAGAATCTCAGGGATTTTGTTTTATAATGCTAAACAACTGAAATATTTAGGTTGGCTTTTCTTGAATAGGATTGTCTCTCTAAGTTGATTTAAATGATAAATATAATGTAATGATGTAATAATAAATGCTCTTTTGTAGAACGGGAGTCTTAGCATTGGCTTGGATGAAGACTGTTTCATAATTGAATAGTATTAAATAATGATGTGTTTGGTATTGACCTGTTGAGATGAACTGGCATGATTTGTGTATTTTATGTGGGAGTGTATTAGAGTGTATTCTGAAGGCATTCATGCCTTGTAGGACTGCATTGAGTCTTCAAGAAAAGGCAGTAGATAAATCTCAACACATGAGTTCTGCAGAGATCCACATAAACTGGGTCTGTGTTGTTTACTGCAAAACAGGGTTAAATCGAGATTTGGCATTAAGTAGGTTTTAATATCCTTATTGTGCAATTGAGAAATTATTTGAATAATTGCCTTACCAGATATCTTAATATCTCTGTTTAGTCCTATTTGATTAATCAGGAAAGTAAATCATGTGAAAATGATTATAATAAAATAATAATCTGTGTTTTAAACAATTGGGTAAAATATTGCTGTGGGTTAATATTAGTATTAAATCAATTGTAACAAAATAAATATACTATTGTTAATGCAAAGTCGAAGACACTCTTGGATACTAATTATATGTCTATCAAAGTTTTAGTTTAGCGTAAACAAGGTTTTAGTCAATTCATTATTTTTGTTTGTCTCCCCCCTGTATTGACCGGACAGGAAGGAGCGAGTTTTGTCAAAAAGATAGGAGGTGTGTTCGCCTTTAAAGTAAAAGATGGGCCTGATGGGAAGGAGGGGACCTGGTACGTGGATGTGAAGAACGGAACCGGCTGTGTCCACAACGACACGGGTAAGAGTTGGAAACCGCCCCAGGACATATGTCCAAATCCCTACTGAATACTAGTTAGTCATTTCAGCAGATGCTTTTATCTAAAGCGTCTGCTGAGGAGTCTGTGGACGTTGGGAATCGAACCCTGTACTTTTTGTGTGGGTGTCGAACACTTAAGCCACTACACTATCCATTTTAATTAATTAGATCCACACGATTTAGTTGTGAGAATACCTTTCTTTGGTTTCAGAGTCTACCAATTCTATGTAGTCATTTAGTGGAAACAGGTATGGGTTAAACAGTGAATACAGAGACGGGTCATTAAGGAGCAGGTAGGGGTTAGACAGTACAGATACAGGTCATTTTGAGTAGGTAGGGGTCTGACAGTACAGATACAGGTCATTATGAGTAGATGGGGGGGGTTAGACAGTGAATACAGAGACAGGTCATTAAGGAGCAGGTAGGGGTTAGACAGTACAGATAAAGATCATTATGAGCAGGTAGGGGTTAGACAGTACAGATAAAGGTCATTATGAGCAGGTAGGGGTTGGACAGTGGATTCCCATACATGTCATTAATGACCAGGTAGGGGGTTAGGCGTCTTGCTCAAGGATGGGCTGGTGAAACTAGGGCATTGATCCAGGTACCTTTCGGATCAACACCCTAGCCAATAGTTATTCCTGCCCCATTGGCATTACTTTTATAATGTACAACTAGGTTGAGAAATGATTCAATTGTATTGTTTATTTTCTTTGAATGGTATTGTATCGACATGAAATAAATTTTTCGACTTATCGTGATACCCAGATTTACTGATTATTCATTTATAAATTAATTATGATGAGAAGATATGCCCTGAAAATGATCAAATATGAGGTTTGAAAAGTCTGTGGGAAAGGTAGTTTTAGTCCATACTTTAAAACCAAAACTACCAAAACCATACTTTAAATTTCCATAAAACTTGAATTAAATGTCAGTTACACTGTTTAGAATGGTATTTTTAATTTATAAGCATATCATGATATTTATCGATACCATGTCTAATTACCCATGATTAATGTAATAATACATTTTTCCATGTTACCCAGTACCCACTAGCTGAAACTGCACTCAAGCCTGCATGTTTTGTTTTGACACTTTATACAGTACAAGACAGGTGATGACGGTAATTGTCAGCCTTTTTCTTTAAGTTTGACCCAGTTCTATGGCTTTGCAGTTTTTTTGGCAAGAACCATCAGAGCTTGAACATTGTTGACCCGGTCTCTCTGTTGCCCTCCAGATAAGAAGGCAGACTGCACCATCGCCATGTCTGATGCAGACCTGCTGTCCCTGATGACGGGGAAGATCAACGCCCAGTCTGTGAGTTCTGTTCCTGATTGAGTATCTCTAACTAGTCTGATTGCAAGATGTATATCTGATCATTTACTTCTTCTTATCAAAAGTAAAATGGGTCTGGCTTCTATTTTTAATGATTCATGTGATGATTTATGACAGACAGAACACAATCTAAATATTAAATCCATCCATCAAATTCAAATTAAGCAGAAAAAAAAATATCTAGATGTATTTTATAGAAACTGTTAAACAGGGACACTGTAAGGGCAAACCTATTGCCCAGGACTAGGGAATAATTCCTAAAAATTTGTTACATCTAATCGTACATCTTTTAAAGATCCAGTGTGTCAAATTGAGGAGGCCCCTAGCGGTGAGGTTGCGGATTGCAACCAACTGAATCCTCACCCCTCCCTTTCCAACGACTATGGTGGCCTGTACTGGCCTGAATTGTGTAAGGTGCCAGTATAGGTACTTCCAAAATGATGTAATCGTCTATGGCAGGATCAAATAGCCATGTTTCAAGTGATGAGGTTCTTGTAGCGAACTGCCATTCGCTACACTATTTTACCGTCTATGCAGCAGTTGATGTTGATATCTGTGTCCGAGAGGGGGTTAAGCATCTAGGACACATATATAACGCCACGGTGTGTGTGGATTTGTGGAGCTCCGTCTGTGCAGCGATTGATGTTCGCGTCCGAGAGAGGGTCAAGCTTCTAGGACACTTATATTATGAAGCCAAGGTGAGTGTATGAAGATGTATGGAGCCGTCGTTGATTTTGATGTCCTTGTCCGAAAGGGTTAAGCTTCTTAGATTCATAGTATAACGCCATGGTGTGTGGCGCATTTCATATACAACATCGCTCATTATAACGCTCCTACACAACAACGGTACTAAAAAAGAATCACAAATGGGTCGTAGCTATGGGGATAACACTTCTTTCTCCTTCCTACAACTCTTAGCCCAAAACACATTAAAAAAAAAAACGCATTGTCCATACTGGGCTACTGTAGAACCATGGCGGTGCAACATGGCGGACTCCGTGGAAGGGGACCCGCTCTCCATGTAGATATATAGGGCTAAAACTAAGGTAACGAAAACACAACGATTCTTATTTTCATGAGATTATACAATAATTAAAACATACGTATGAACATTATATTCTATTTCTGCCAAGTCCGTTCTGCTAGATGCCTTTTAATTCTACACACTGGACCTTTTAAAGTTTTTGTCATGACGTAGCATAGCATTGTAGCGGTCAAAAAACATATGGGTTTTCCCCCAAATCTCAACCTAAATCATTCCCAATCTAATCACATCTACCATTGTGAGAGACATCTACCGTTGTGGGAGACACATGCTGCTCTTAAAACCAACCCAAAAATATAACGTTACGTTAAACCTTGTATTTTTAACCTTCACAAGCTCTGTTCCAGTCGCTTAGACACTCTGATGATGTGGATGTTTGTAGAACGAGAAATTAAAGATGTAACAGAGGTTTTGGGGGGAAAAAAAGCAATAACGTAATATTTTGACTTATGTTTTCTCTACACCATGAACTGCTGAGACCGATTTTTCTGGAATCCGGCCCAACGAAAAAAATGTATTTTCCTGCTTGTGTCTCTGGTGCAGATGCATCTGAAGTCAGCTGACGCTTTCTCATGTAGAGCTCCTTGTAAAGCCTCAAACTGGGCATGTATAACCATTACAATTGCGTTACAATAACAACCATTTATTTTGTCCTCCCACTGTTTGATCGAATGAGTGTCTTGGACCATGCAAACTTGGCAAATGGGGATCAAACAAACCTTCTATCTCACTTTAAAGTATTCGTATTGGGTCTCATAAGCGTAATGTATTTGGTCATGAATGACTAGTCTCATGACAACAAAATGTTGTTGGGGTATGAAGTGTGACCTTGTGGATTTGAACATAAATATAACAGATGTGTCCGTTAGAGAGTTTGATGTTTAAACATATGTGTTCAAAGAAAAAAAAACTTGGCCTTAAAACATTTTTTTTTGTCTCCTGGCCTTGTTTCGTTTGAGTAAATAATTGTGGGGAAACCTTTAGTGATCTCTCGTTAGGTGCGATACGATGCATGCCTGCTGTGAGCGCTATTTGGAGGAGAACAATGTGTCATGGGACAGTGTGTTTAAATTGGGCCACCTGGCTGTAAAGCCTAATTGATCGTTGCCGTGCAGGCTTCCCACCCACTTCCCGAACAAAGCATCACTGTTCATGAAGGCATCATGCTTTTTGGTTGTGGATCCACAGCATCTTGCAGTACCTATTGAGTGCAGACATTTCTTGGTGTGCAGCACTGTGCGATGAAAAAAAGTGCAGTCGTTTGCTCTTCTTTTGGTGAAAATATACCATCCAGTTTGTTTAATACTGTCTCGATAGCGGAAACAACCAACCGTTCTACATCTGTGGCAGCCATCTTTGTTGTTGTTGAAAATGCCTCTACGGCGCTCCTCTGCACCGTCATCGTATTTATCCCGCCTCATATAAGATAAACGGTTGTGATTATTCTGTCTATTTCTTACCGGGCAGAAATCTTTTTGTATGGGAGGGGAGCCAGACCTTATCTGCAGAGCAAGAGCTGCTGAGCTCGCAAGATTGTAGTAGAAGTATGGTGAATCCAAAACATGTTCTCCAGTATGGAGTTCTGTTATCTTACACATGTCCTCAGCACCAGTAAACAACTGATCTTTCTGTTTCTCACTTAATAAGTCACAAGGGGAGGGTTGGGAGCTCTCCAAGGTTTGTGACTTATATTTCATTTTCCAACACTTTTTAAACACACGGGTGGAAAATTATGTATTTTTATTTTTGCTTGCCAAATTCCTTTCAGAGTAAGAGCGCCATGTGTGTCTGTGGAGTTGATCTCCACTCTTAATTGTAAACCAGCTTCACGGAGCTGGTTTTACAGACAGCGAGCTGATAGGGTTGTTGTATTCTCATTTACACCTCATAACTTTTTATGTAAACAAAACAGTATTATTTGGGTGTGCAAGTTAGGATTGCCCCATAGGAAACATTGAATAGGCTTTTTAATGCAAAGGGAGTTTTCAGAGTTCGGTGATGCTGATGCTAGAATATATATTTGCGCGTTAGCGTACTAGCCATTAGCAATTCAATGTGCTAGCCATTGGCTTGAACATTAGCACCAATCAGTGTGCTAATGGTCAGTATATAGGGGTCCGAGGTCAGCATTTGAAGACTCAAAAAGTAAATACTGTATTGAAGAACAAGATACATGGATATGTCAATCTTCTCAGTTTTTTCAACGTGGTAATGAGAACACATCAATTATTTGAAAGCACAAAATATATATTGGCCGTTCCTGGGTCCAAAAATACCTCCACAGGTGTGTGTGGGAAACCCTGGGGTAGTGGAATGACCGTTTGTTTACTTCTCCGTCTGTGTGTTTTTATTTTTGCAGGCATTCTTCCAGGGCAAGCTGAAGATCACTGGGAACATGGGCCTGGCCATGAAACTCCAGTCCCTGCAGCTCAAACCGGGCCAAGCCAAGCTGTAGAGTTATGGACTTCACCTCTTCTCTGCTCGACCAGGAGACCCACGATGCACATCAAACAACCAGGAAACGTCACAACACTGCACTGGCTGCAGTCTTTAACTTCTTCTTAACAGCACACACACGGTTCCTCTGGTCCAGCAGGCCTCCATATTGAGTTCCTACTTGTCTTGAAGAATGTGGGAGACGTGGAGGGATGGATCTAATGTTCTCCCAAGTCTTTATCCTACCTGGCCACTCTAACACATGATTAGATACTTGTGTAGATGTCTGTTTCCGACCTGTGAGATACACTAAAAGTTTGGTTATTTCTTTGATTTCTTTCTATGGCTTTAATCTGTGAAATGTTTGTACATATGATCATGTCAATGTCATGTGAACGTCATCGCTATGATTGTGTGTGTGGGGTAAATTTTTTAGAATTCATTTAATCCAAGTGCCTGTTCTCACACCTGTAGGTTTTTTTTGGGGTATTTTAATTTATTTTAATATGATTTCTACCATAACTCTTTGTAACCTGATAGAAAATACGGATAACCCCATTAATTCTGCTGTCTCTATTGTCTCTTAGGGATTTATACTAAATAAGTTGTTTAAATAAATACAATTTCTAACTGCAGAATTCTTATGGAGTTCTTTTGAAATGTTGATGTGAAATTTGCTGTGAAATTCAAATTAATCTTCAGCCACTGAATCCAAGGCGTTTGATTAGAAATGGTTGCTTGTCCCGAACAGGCATGACTTTTCAATAACTTTGACTTTTTTAACTCATCCCAAATCCCTATGGTCTAACTCAAGATTAATGTCTTTTCCCACTTGGTTTTAGAAGTCAGGCCCTGGCCCTTTCGATTAGCTTGAAAAGGTTAGGGGTTCTTGTCTGATGTTGGGCTATGAAGCCCTTAGAGAGGCTAACTGTAGCGATAAGCGTTCTAAAAACATCCCGCTGCTTCCAGCTGTCGACAGCGGTGCTATGGTGTGACTCGTATCTCTGGCACAGACAGTCGGTCGGCTTGTTCAGATGGTCTTCCAGGAAGGAATCCAGCCCTGACGACAGGGTTCCAGACTGCCACGCAGTAGTTTTTGCGATCATTTTTTTTTTGTTATGTAACTGGAAGAGCAAAAAACGGAGAGAAACTCCAATCTGCTAATGAGCTCTGAGCTACATTCCAGACCTGTAAACACCCTGGTTCTCTGTCCTCTGGCCTCTTACACCCTCTCATCACAATGGCTGAGGTTGTTAGGCGGTGTGACTGTGACTCTCTGTCTGTCTCTCTGTCTGTCTCTCTGTCTGTCACTGCCTCTGAGGCTGAGA
Source organism: Molva molva (assembly GCA_900323295.1). Classification (NCBI taxonomy): domain Eukaryota; kingdom Metazoa; phylum Chordata; class Actinopteri; order Gadiformes; family Lotidae; genus Molva; species Molva molva. Next base: position 2,778 of record OOFG01071663.1, on the reverse strand, counting down.
ACATTTAACACATGCAAAGCAATATAAATAGGATGAGAGAACTTAAATGTGAGAAAAGCTCCCCACTGACATCAAGTCAGCAGAAACCCTACACATCTTCCGTAGCAGACTGAGAACCTCGCCTATTCGGACTGCATCTTGGCCCTTGAAAAAATACAATTAAAATGATCTATCTCATGTTTCTAAAATGTAGCACTTGAAGCAATTTGCTTATTTGATCAATTGAATGTACTCGCATGATTCTTGCAATTTCTAGGTAGTATCTTCATGGTTGAATGCACATATTGTAAGTCGCTTTGAACTCATCATCATCATCAAACCGCTTATCCGAGGTCGGGTCGCGGGGGCAGCAGCTCTAGCAGGGGACCCCAGACTTCCCTGTCCTAAGCTTAAATAAATGTGGTGTAATGTCATAAAAAAGGGCTGCACAACATAGTAGAAAAAGAACCGGACAGCGTGCAGAGAGCTATACGAATCAATCACAAGGTTAGAAGAAACGTTGGTTGGTTTATTTACCATTAGAGGTAGTAAGATTAATATGGAAAGGGGAAAGAATAAGTGGTGATACTGACCATGACAAAGAAATGAAAACATTTAGTAAAGTCTTTAAACGCTGTGCTTTAACCAAATTCATTTAAGATAATTGTATAAATGATTAGATCTTTTAAATATTATATTGTATTATTTAAAAATAATTGCGGAAAATAAATAAAACATTTTATTATTATTCCAATTGACTATTTATATATATATTTATATATATTTGAAGTTACAGTTTTTGTGGAGGGAATCGCCTGCAGACCGGGAGTTCAGTAACGTAACAACAATAACTCTGTACTGTATTCAAGGTGGGAGGTGGGCTTGGATAAAAAACAAAACAAATAAAAATTGAAATAATGCTGCAATGTGTGAGACATTAGGTCACATCCTGTTGCTCCTATTTGGCTGTCCTTTTCTCCTCTTCCTCCTCTTCCTCCTTGAAATATTTGTCTGGCCTTTTCCCCAAAATCTTGGATCTCCTTAGCCGACCAGTCGGCGCAGACTGATGCTAAACTATTTGCTGGTGTCGCTATGCCTCTTGCCATTTGGCATTAGTCAGGTCAAATCAGAACCAAACTGTGGTTTCTGTTTAAGGAAGGAATTCCCCTGACCTTTAGAATAACATTGAACATAACATTCAAGTGTTGTGATTCAGCAGCTCTGTGGTTTCAAAGCATTCATGAAGACAAACTCCACTCGGCTGAACCTATTGATCGAGCTGGTAGACCCGAGAGATGATTCCAGAGGGAAAGTTCTGGACCTGTATTGAGTATAAATAAACCAATCACTACTACACCAAATTATCGCAGTTCCATACTCAGAGTGGAAAAACCAAACCCTGAGGGGGAAAAAAATAACATGGGAAAAAAAAAATAGAGAATTCAGGCCTTTGGCTTCCGTTCAGGGCCAAGCTTTCTCCCTCTCTCCCTCTCTCCCTCTCTCCATTTCACTCTCTCTCTCTCTCTCTCTCTCTCTCTCTCTCTCTCTCTCTTCTCTCTCTTGCTTTCCTTTCTCTTTCCGAACCTCCCTCTCCCACTCCCACTGTCTTCCACATCTGGATGGTGTCTGTATCCTGCTATGGGACAGTCTACGTTGGGACAGTAGCCTCCACAATACTGGATTTCAGCTAAAAACGTAACTGTAAGTCATCAAAATACTAATAATACTAATAATAGCATTAATATGACTACTACTAATAATGATGATGATGTTACATCGACAGTGGTGGTGGTGTTTGACTTGGTGACTCAGTCTGTAGCGTATTGTGAGGGAGCGTGTAAAATATCCAGAAGTCCTGTGTGACATTCTTATGTGTTGAATGTGTTTGACATGGTCGATCTCAGTGGGGTGTGTGTGTGTGTGTGTGTGTGTGTTATGGTTGATAAGTCTTCCAGCGGGAATTCAAGAAATAGGTCAATTTGCAGAACAGACTTCTGTAAGTTATTATAGAGGCTTGCTGTGTGGCATTTCATGGAATTTTATGGGAAACACTGAAACAATTGTTGTTTTTAAATAGGATTGCATGCACGCACACACACACACACACACACACACATACACACGCAAGCACACACACACACACACACACACACAAACACAAACATATACATACACTCCTGTGTATGTGGGTATGAATTATCTTGCATTTGTATTGCATATTGTGTATGTGCTTGCGCATGCCTGCACCTGTGTGTGCATATTTGAGTCTAGACACATGTTCTGTACCGAGGTGGTCTTATGTTTACCTGATAGCTGGGACTCCTGGTTGATAAAACATATATGGTATTTATATTAGGTGGACATTGTTATACAAGTACAAAACAGTGCGAGCATGCCTTCGTGGCATGGATGGCCGTAGTGTGCATGAAACACCTAACCCTGGCAGTGTTAATGTCTTGCTCTACCAGTGGGAATCTAAAATGACTGAGTCACTCCTGGTTCATTTGACCCCTAGTTGAAATGACTTCTGGTTAGAGTGACTCCTGTTTAAAGTGACTCCTGGTTGAAGTGACTCCTGGTTATAGTGTCTCCTGGTTCATTTGACCCCGAGTTGAAGTGACTCCTCGTTATAGTGACTCCTGGTTCATTTGACCCCTAGTTGAATTGACTCCTGGTTAAAGTGGCTCCTGGTTAGAGTGACTCCTGGTTAGAGTGGCTCCTGGTTAGAGTGACTCCTGGTTGAAGTGACTCCTGGTTAAAGTGACTCCTGGTTAAAGTGACTCCTGGTTGAAGTAACTC
>OOFG01071660.1:0-14684 GCA_900323295.1 Molva molva | reverse complement strand
CCCCCCCCCCCAATGCACCAGGGGCCAACGTCACACCTTCAACGCTGAATAAAGGTGGAGACAGGCTGTACAGTTACACCTTCAACGCTGAATAAAGGTGGAGACAGGCTGTACAGTTACACCTTCAACGCTGAATAAAGGTGGAGACGGGCTGTACAGTTACACCTTCAACGCTGAATAAAGGTGGAGACGGGCTGTACAGTTACACCTTCAACGCTGAATAAAGGTGGAGACGGGCTGTACAGTTACACCTTCAATGGTTTTTATCACTGTTACTGAAATATGTCCCCAATTTAGAGGAAAAATGGGTAAAATCCTGTTTTTGCCATTCTCCCCAAAACGTGTGGAGCTCTGTCTGGGCAGCGGTCTGTGTGACGTGTGGAGCTCTGTCTGGGCAGCGGTCTGTGTGACGTGTGGAGCTCTGTCTGGGCAGCGGTCTGTGTGACGTGTGGAGCTCTGTCTGGGCAGTGGTTGACTGCGGCGTCCGAGAGAAATTTGGGCTTTTCGAACACTTATTATACTTACGGTGTGTGTGGATGGTGAAGCTCCGTCTGAGCAGCGATTTATTTAATACCCGCGTCCGAGGGTTGGGCTTCTCGGACACCTATAGTATAACGCTACGGGGTGTGGCACAACGACGGTACTAAAAAATGATCACAAAGTTGGCGTGGGCAGTAACCATGGGATAACCCGCCCCCCTCTTTCCCAAAAGGTGTTTTCTTAAAGGTCATAGTGTTTGAGTTCCAGCTGAAACAGCGGCTTCACTGGCTCTTTAATATTTCTGTGATGGTGTTAATGGGTCACATGGTACACCATGTGCCTGAGCCTCGTGGCCCACAGCTTGTTGTTCGGACACCAGAAGGGGAGGAAGTGGGGGGGGGCTCAGGAGGCAGAGCGGGTTCACTGGCACCCGGAAGGTTGCTAGTTCGATCCCCGGCTCCTCAAAGCTGAGTGTCGAGGTGTCCCTGAGCAAGACACCTCACCCTCACTGCTCCCGACGAGCCGGCCGTCTCCTTGCATGGCTGACACCGCCGTCGGTGTATGAACGGGTGTATGAACGGGTGAATGAATGGGTGTATGAACGGGTAAATGAACGGGTGAACGGGTGTATGAACGGGTGTATGAACGGGTGTATGAACGGGTGTATGAACGGGTGAACGTGTGTATGAATGGGTGTATGAACGGGTGAACGTGTGTATGAACGGGTGAACGTGTGTATGAACGGGTGAACGGGTGTATGAGCGGGTGAACGTGTGTATGAACGGGTGTATGAGCGGGTGAACGGGTGTATGAACGTGTGTATGAGCGGGTGAACGGGTGTATGAACGGGTGTATGAGCGGGTGAACGGGTGTATGAACGGGTGTATGAATGGGTGTATGAACGGGTGTATGAGCGGGTGAACGTGTGTATGAACGGGTGTATGAGCGGGTGAACGGGTGTATGAGCGGGTGAACGGGTGTATGAACGGGTGTATGAGCGGGTGAACGGGTGTATGAACGGGTGTATGAACGGGTGAACGTGTGTATGAACGGGTGAACGGGTGTGTGAACGGGTGTATGAGCGGGTGAACGTGTGTATGAACGGGTGTATGAGCGGGTGAACGTGTGTATGAACGGGTGTATGAGCGGGTGAACGGGTGTATGAGCGGGTGAACGGGTGTATGAACGGGTGTATGAGCGGGTGAACGGGTGTATGAACGGGTGAACGTGAGGCAGTATTGTGAAGCAGTCGAATTCTGAAAGCTCTTCCTTGATCCCTAAGGCTGCCAGCAGCAGCAGTATATAATGGAGCCTTGTGGAATTGGGAAAGATCAGGACAGCTGAACAAGATGTACAGTCCTATGAAATCCGTTTTATTTTTTTTCCCAAATTCCTTTTTTTCCATTTATTTTTTTCTGAATTCTGTGTTTTACGATTTGTGCTAATTGTATCATCAGGAAGAAGAGTGTCTACTTATGTGAATTAATAAAACGTCAACAATAAGATATAACAGTACATTTGTAATGATTCACACAACATTGCACTATTTGGAACTATGGAACGATAGTTAGCTAGACGGAGAGGCAGACTGCTGCTGACAGCATCGCTATATTGCACCACGATAGCTCGTCGTTTGGAATATCACAATTTGCACGCAGACAGCTCACCGATGACGATGTTCAGAACGATCTTCTGTAGAACGGCCGTTATGTTGGTCGGACTCACGGGGCAGGTGAGTTCGCCTGAGGCGGCTCTCATTTTCGGGCAATGCTCCCCCCCGTTTGCAACGCTTCTCTAGAAACGGGCGTAGCTTTCTTAGCTTTTCTAAGGGGTCAGACTCGGCGCACACAGCCACAAAGTCCTGAATACATTCTCGTCTTGAATCTGCGGATCGCTTGCACTAGTAATGGTCGTCTGAGGAGGCATGCTCTGGCTAACACGGTGCTTGTTTTTCACATGGGCTGTAGATTTTAAGTGGTCATCACACGTATTTTTACGGGTTCAATCAATAGTATGTTGACAGAATTTGCTAAACAGTTTATCCCCTGACTCATAATAGTCCCGGTATTGCTCTGCTCTGAGTTTAGGAGTTAGGGTCGAGTTTTATAGTTTTTAAGAGGACTTTTAAGAGGACTTTAAGAGGACGTCTTAGACGGCCTCTTTGACATGTTTCTCAAAATAGTGACAAGTTGTGAGGCGACGATGCGACCGACCCCCCCCCTCTCAAAACACCCCGATCGAAAACGGAATTATGTATTTATGCCTACTCGTCTGTAATTTTACAATCATTAAATAATTTAGGTTACTACAATAATCAGGCCTACTTTTGATTATTATTTCTTTATCAATTTCAGCCAAATTATGGAACATTTTGCAAATTCTGCAATATTCCACGTTTTACAGTTTTCCATTTCTAGTACCAAATTCAGCGATTCCGTCCGCGATTTCCGCATCGCGGAAATCATAGGGCCCTAAATATGCAACTACAACTACTAATCTATACATTATTGAATTCATTCTATTTTTCGTCTATTTTAGCATTTTGCTGCACGTCTGCTGGGCGTCAGACAGCTCAGTGTAGCAGCTCTCATGGATTAGAGGGGGAGCGCTTCCTTACAGCTCAATGCAAGGCTACGCGACGCTTGCGTGCCCAGTGTAGCTTGGGGTATGGGGAAAACGATACAACATGAACATGAACAGTAATAACCCACATGAGCAATTGCGTGCACACACATAAGCCATAACACTTATGGCCCGTAATTAGGAGCTATATACAATATTAACATAGCTATCTATGTAGCCTGACTGGCTATGAGGGGAGCTTAGCCGGGCAATACAATCTCAAAAAGCATAAACAGTATAACCATGTAAGATAGTTTAGTTTTCTGCTCTAATGGTACACAGAACAGGCTTATATAGGTAGCTTAGCTAGCAGCTAAGCTAATTATCAAACATATCTGACGAATCTCACTAGTGGAGATACAATGACAGGAACTGATTTACATAAACAGTTACCAGGGTAAGTAGCAGTAGCGAACAAGCACGCATGCAGTGTTGCAGAACAGCAGTAGTACCTGGCACTGTATTTCATTGTAGTTTTGCTGATCACAATCTGCTTTCAGTCATGTTTACTAAATCCCTCCACTTTCTTAAAAATAGCTTTAGAATAGTTACTCATATGTGACATTTTATAGAAACAATGGATTCAAACCGCAACTTTTGTCAGTCAAGTCAACTTTATTTATATAGCAAATTTCATACACAAGGCAGACTCAATATGCTTCATATAAAAACATGTCAAACAATAAAATAAGAAGAGGATTTCAAGGATTTCGAGTGCATAAAAGACATTTAACAACTGGATTTAAAAGGATCAATAAAAGACACATGACAACAGGATTAAAGACATGCAAGAATAAAGAATGCATGAAAGACATTTGAATGAAAGAATAAGTTAAAATTGCATTATACTATAGCAGAAAGCAAAGTTGAACATAAATGTTTTTAACCTTGATTTAAATTAAGTCAGGGTCTGAGTAAGTCTCAGATCTTCAGGAAGTTTATTCAAGCTATGTGTTGCATAGTAGCTGAAACCTGCTTTTCCATGTTTTGTTTTGACTCTGGGAACAATAAGCTGACTGGTCCCAGTTGATGTTAAAGGTCTAGAGGGTTCATATAGCAGAAGAATTTCAGTGATATACTTTGGCCCTAAACCATTTCGGCATTTATAGGTGAGCAGCAGTATTTTGAAATCAGTCCTCTGACATACTGGGAGCCAATGCAAGGATTTGAGAATTGTTGTAATGTGTTCAAATGTTTTGGTCTTTGTTAGAACTCTAGCATCTGCATTCTGAACAAGCTGTAGCTGCCTAAGAGCGTTTTTGGAAATCCTGCAAGGACACTGTTACAATAATCAAACCTACTAAGTCCTCATAGTCTTGTAATGTTTTTCAGGCTGATTTTATCAGTGACTTGATGTGGCTGATGGAATTTTGACCTGAATCCATAATAACACCAAGATTTCTGGCTAGGTTTTTAAGGAGAGGGACTCAAGGTATAGGCTAACTTTCAGTCTCATCTTTGGCACCGAAAACAATTATCTCCGTTTTGTCCTTATTTAGTTGTAGGAAATTCTGGCACATCCAGTCCTTGACCTGCTCAATGCACTGGCATAGCAGGTCTATAGGACGATAGTCCGTGGTGATGGGGCTATATCGATTTGTGTGTCGTCTGCAAAACAACGGTAGACAATGTTGTTATCTGCATAATTAGTCCTAGTGGGAGCATGTAGAGGTTGAATAAAGACGGTCCTAGGATTGAACCTTTGAGGACTCCACACGTCACGTTAGTTAGTTCAGATACATAGTTACCAATGGCGTAAGTAGTTCCTGTCTTGTAGATATGACCTGAACCAGTTGAAGACTGCCAGAAAGCCCAACCCAATTTTCCAATCTGTCCATGTAAACAAATAGCGGATAAATACTTTTTTTAATGTAAATTTTGGTTAATAATTGTATTATTAAATTATCACAAGAGATATTTACTTTGAAGGTCACGGGATATAAATTCTTCACCTATATATTCTGTTAGAAAAGGTGGCGCTTCTTTCATTATACAAACCTATTGGCTAGCCTGTAGATGTGTCTAGCTTCCTACTTATAAGGCTATGCAACTCACTATTTTTTGTTCTGCTTTGTGTCTGGTTTGTGCATGTTGCAACCCATATTATTTATTAATTTTCATTGTTGGCAGATTTACGACTTTGTTCCCCATGCACTACACAGTCTCATATGTAGTAGGTGGAGAGGTGACTGGGAGGGCACAGTGCCATCAGTCAATGGAGAAAAAATGAGGGGGCTGATTATATTCAGGTTTTGAAAAGGAAATGTTGTTGCAGTATATGTGTCAAAGATCTCACTACTGTGTCAGTATGGGCTCTTACTGCCGTTGCAGCATGTGTGTAACAATCATCCTACTGCCGTTAGGGTTGGGTATCGTTTGGTTCTCTGGCTCCTTAACTCTATTCTTGTCTTTGCTTGCCTAAATGTCGGTGCATTAACCTCTGAGAAGGGATGCCAGCCTTTAAACCACGTAAGCTGTTACTTTTCTGTGGCACTTCTCAACTTTCTCCGCTGACATCTTTCCCTCTGCCGCTAAGGTGAATGGAGGGTCGTGGCCGGCTACTACTAGCAATCTGCGATGTGTTGGCGCCGGTGTTTGGTCATGTCGGTTGTGCATCCTCCCTTGCACGAAATACGTTTGTTACAGGTGTTGCACTGTGCCGACCCGTCATTTTTATAAGCAAAATTAAGCCACGCTTTTGACCGCTTGCGGTCCTTGATGGCTCTACCCAGACTCGTCTGCTCGCTACTCAGTATCGATCTTCAAATCAAAACAAACTCGCAAAGGGCAGAGCCGCGCAGACGGATAGCCAGGTCCTGGTACTGAAACAAACGCTCGTGAAATTAGTTAAGGAACCGATAAGCAGAATCTAAATTAAAATGTCGATGCCCTCCCTTGCCAGAAATATTTTTACTGCAGGTGTTGCATTTTGCGTTTGAGTCTTTATTTTTTTTTGTAAAGCCAGGCCAAACTTAAGAACGCTTGCTGCGGTCAGCCATGGTTCAGGTGGTAAATTAAATTATGCAAAAGTTTGGAACCGAAGCAGAATCCACAGTTCTTGGAAATTTGAATACCCAACCCTAACTGCCGTTACCGAATGTATATTAAGATATCTTCTGCTATGATCTGAAGATCTATTGGACGATGGTGAACAAATAATAGGGGTTGGAAGAAGTGACATACATAACATGACACAAAACAAGCACAACAAATGCATTGTTGCCCATTATGTGTAATGTTATGAATCTGTAGACCAAGAAGGCAGCATTAGGGTACCTTATTATAACCGAATATATCAGCTGAAAAAGCCATGTAGGGGGGGACCTCAAATCTTTGACAATTCGAATCTTCGATAGAAGGATATTTAGTTGAATCGTTATTTTTTTTTGGGGGGGGTCTTCTGTGTGTAATTTTCTGTTATGTTTTGCTTTCAATAAATGTCCTTATTGTTTGCTTGATAACCCCTTTGTGTAATGACAGTGGCACTATCCAATAATTTTCTTTGCAAAGTAGAGCACATTCTAGACCGTAAGCCTAGAAGGAAACACACTGGCAGCATTTCGAATCCATTAAAGACGATCCAAAAAATCTCAAATGCAAACTGTGCCAACATCAACTGACCGATAATACCACTTGCGCTGGTGGAAAATGCTTATCTCCGTTGGTACTCTGTATTGCATTTTGGCTGTTCTGCTAAATGTAATGGTGCTGCATTAGTTCTATACGCTGAAAGGCATCATTCACTTGTGGTGATGATCGGATGTGAATACCGTTCGTAATCAGACAGAACATCGCTCCATCGCTCCGTGGTCATTAGTCTATATTATAGTATATAAGGCTTATAGCCTATATTCATATTGGCTATTATTATATTACTATATTACTATATATCTTTCAAATTGAAGGCAGATGCTGATGTGAACGTACGCACACATTGACGTCATATTGTGAAAAGTGAATTTGTTGGTAAAGGCGGTCGGTCATTTAGGCACTGGGCCTCGCCTATAGACGGGTGAAAACCCTGAGAAGCCAATTCATTATTTTCAAGCGTTTAAACCTTGCAAAAGTCACAGGAAATTAGGCTTCATTGAGCCGTATATATTTGAAAATATATCACGCATGATTCGACAATCAGACGCCGATGGGCCCGACGAATCACATTTGACTGTGAAATCTTAGTCAAGGACACCCTAATGCCTTGTCAGTCAAAGTAAATATTGAGCGACTCTTGCAATGTCAGTCATTGAAATTTTAGGATTATTTTGGAGAGATTTTGTTAACGTAACTGAAAGGGTTCCAAAGTGTTGATGGAGATCAGTGAGATGGGGAGCCAGGGAGTGTATAACTTTGTAGGTGTTGGAGAATTTTGAGATGTATGCGTTGCTTGATGGAAAGCCAGTGGAGGTTTTGGAGGACTGAGGTGATGCAGTTTCTGATGCGGGAATGAGTGAACAGACATTCAGTGGAGTTCTTGATGCTCGTTCTGTAATTTGTTGCATATTCCATAGAGGATGCTATTGCAGTAGTCGATTCTGGAGGTGATGCGAGCAGCAGAGAAGGAACGGCATGGTCGTGACAGGCAATGGTTTTCTGGTGGTAGAAGAAAGTTTAAGTGATGTTTACATGGGGTTCAGAGCAGTCTAGGTGAGGGAGTTCTCAGTGGATTTGGTGAGGGATTCTTGGCTGATGATGAATATTTCAGATGTGTCCCAGTTGAGTTAAAGGACTTCCTTTGCAAGTCCTTTAACTCAACTGTTTTAGTGTTTTATATATATGTTGTGTTTTATATATATGTTTTAAGAGACTGTTTGAGTGGGTAGTGGCAGTGATTGATTTGGTGGAAATGTTGAGTTGAGCAGTCAAATCTGACTGCTCATTCCCAGCAGAGCTAAGATTCAAGTGGGAGATGCAGAGCAATGAGCCTAGCCCCTCTGAGGAATGAAATAACTACAGCTGATTGAAGTTGGAAGGCAATGGAGGACAAAGGGGCCGATAAAGAACGCCAACGACTGGATGCCCAGTCCTGGCTGGTCCTGCAGGTGTGCAGAGGCCATGACTAGGGAGCTGTGAACAGGCAGGTGATGGCGTAATCACAGTCACGCACCTCTGAAATGTTGACGTTTGTCCACAGCAACGTAACAGCAAAACAACGAAGATTTGCCAGGGAGAGCAAGCACACCATAGCCATTGATATGTGCAACAGGAATAGCCTATGACCGTTTCAATCTGCAGTAGAGGTTTTGTTTTGCCCACCCCTAATGGTTTTCCTGTATTTTTGTAGTGAGTAGTTGGTTTCATGACATGCTGTGACTTCTGTGCCATCTCTGCAATCACAGTACAATCACCAGTTGGGAAAAAGCTTTCTTTTTTTTCTACCACTTATTCTGTTTGAAGGTCTCAACTCACACCATGCCCTCACTGTTCATCTCCCTCGTAGATCCTAAAACCAGCCGAGAAGAAGAAGCCCAACGGCAGCCGCCCCGTCACCCCACCTCGCAACATGGTCACCAAGCAAGCCAAGAAGTGAGGGGCCTCTCATCAGGGGCTCCTGTTCTGCTTTCTGTTCTGCGTTTGAAGGGGTTGCTGATACTACTGAAGCAATATCCACCCGATGAAAAAGCAAAATGTTTTGTTGTTTTTGTCCGCGAGGGGTAAATTGATATGTCACCATGGGAACCTCAGGTGTTTTTGCACTCCATCTGCCACATATCTTTGCCACATATGACTGTTCAATCAGGAAGCAAAATGTAACAATACGGCTAATAATGCACAGGAATGCCTTGTTTACTGCTGTTCACATTTTTCCCCCAATTTCTGTTACGTTGCATTCATTTCATGCGTCACCTTTTACACGGATATAAATTACAATGAAACACTTGTGGGGAAATAGCATTTTGTTTTTCTGTTCAATGTTTTTTAACATAGGATTTTGACTGCACTCTGCATCATCACATTTTTAAAGAAAGTCGTGTGCTAAATTAAACAAATAACTTCTTGTAATGTCTAAACTCTTTCTAATAAACTTTAAGCACATTTACTGGGGATATTTGTATTAATAATTTTTTTTAACATTTTACATCTTGCTCTCTTGCCCACTATTATGGAAACACTTGATAGCCAAGATGTTCTTTGCATCCACACAGGGTTGCTAAATAGCCACTACAATTTAATTTAGACGTTTTTGTTTTGGAAATGTAAAATAAAATCAAAATTGTATAGAAATATTTATTGGTAGATTGTGTATTTTTCACACTTTCCAGTTTTAACAACATCCCTGACGGGTGTTACGAGTATTTCATTTTTAGAAACTCAAGATTACGTAATATGTTATGTCAAAGCAGTCACAAGACTTGTATTTAAACTGAGAGGAGCATGGCCATAAGGCTGTTGTGTTCTAGATATTCTCATGTTATGTAGCTTGCAAACAGGTTGCCCTGGCATCGCTATGGCCAACCAATATCTGTGGGTCTTTGGCATTGGTACCAACGACTGATCCACCTTATTTGGGTTTATTCTAAATGCGCCGAATACCAACTACCTGGAGCTATCATTATTCTAGTGTGGCGCTTTGTCTAGGAGTGCGTGGCGAGTAACAATTATGAATGGCTATCTCGCAGACAGCATTTCATTTAAGCTATGCATTAGGGCAGTTCGCTTCTTGAAGGGTTGCGTGTTTAGCATGTTATTCTAGGTGTAGTTGTGCATGTGATGTCCGTACTTTCGTACGGTAGACTGGTATCAGAGCTGCCATCGGTGGACTTTCTCAGAAGGATAGTCGAGACTGTAGGTCTTGTACATCAAAATGTATCATGGGATTTTTTGTTGGTCCGCCATTTTGAGAGTACTCAAGCTAGTTGTAACAATGCAGAATCTTTAATAAACGTAAATATACCGTATCCTAGGCCATCCTAATCCAAATTTTGTTAAGCCACGTCTCACATGAGAAACACTGACAAACACAAAACTGCCAACCTTTGTTTGTCCATAAAGTTTGTCACAATTTAATATATTAAACTGCAAGAAACGTTATAGACAAAACAAAGGTTGTGGAATATTTGTCTATGTTGAATATTACAAAAGTTATTTAGATTATATTACTTATAATCATATTTATTGATTAATATTAATTTATGACTAACTTTATGGACAAAATAAAGGTTGTGGAAGGACGCCCAATATTAGTAGAATAATTTTTAGTTTTTTGTTTGTTTTTTGTCTGGGACCAAGGAGCACTGGTGACACTGGTGTGATTAGGTGTGGATTGTCAGATCCAATGAGCAGGAGTGGTTGGACTTTATCCAGGTTTTCCAGAGGGAGCCCCCGGAGATGGCTATAGGCCCTCTGCAGAGGATTGGCAGGCCGGGTATGTTCGGCTAGTCGCAACTTCCTCGCAGTGAAGGCTCGCTGGACCTGGTAGATAACGTGCGGCTGATCGGGAGGAGACAACGTGAAGGATACTGCCGCTCCGTGCAGGACCTGTAGCTCCTGCCGTATCGTTCTGAGGGGCAGGTCTTCCGGTTGCCCGTTGAGTCCGAGTTGCCGAGCCGCCAAGGGGAGTAGGATGGTCCTCTCTTAACCATCGTCCAGGACGGCGTAGTTCTCCAGGGTCCGGTTACCGTGCCTAAGTAGGACCCTTGCTACTTTCAGTAGCACCTTCCGGCCGCCAGCTGGTTTATCCACATACAGGACTTCTTCAGCATCGGTAGGCAGGTTGGGGTTTGGAGGCCGCTCTTGACCCTTCCCTTGACTCCGATCATTGATTGCGTGAAGACTGAGCAAGAGGAAGAATCTATAAAAAGGGGCGGGAACCTCACCTGGGCCTTTCTTTCTGTATTGAGACACACCTGAGAGAGCAGCTGAGACAAGCCTTTGGTTCTTATTGTAAAGAATGTGTTTGTTAGATTATAGATATAGATTCCAGTCACCTGCATGTCTCTAACTGCATAGTTCATATAATATGAACTATGCAACGCAGTTAGGCTCTCAACTTAAATTACAACCTGTTTATTTTTGAATTTTCAAAGCGATGTAAAAAATCTTACTTACTCCTGTTAACTATAATAATTTTAACAATGATACTAATCATTCTAACTAATAATAGCTTGTATGCTGGGTTAGCTGGGCAATATGCTGTCCCGTATCTTACGAATATGCAAACCTTGATTTCAGCAGTTTGTTTCCTTATATACTCTCTTTAATCACTTTTATTTGGACCTTGATCAACTTTTACGTCTTTCCCGTTATATAAATGTCACTTTGTGGTTCTGAATTTTCCTGTGCTGTTCTGTCAAATGACTTGTATTGTGGAGAATGTCCAAGTCTTGTCAAATTGTACAGCTTACCAAACAAACAGATATGAACTGTAGATATAGAAATTAAAGAGAGAATCTTGTAAATGGAGAATTTACACAGAAAATCAATATGGTTTTAAATACTGTATTTATTATTCAATTTATTCAATTGATAACAACAGTGGGGACATTAAAGTGGCGTAAACAGTGACATTTAAACTGCAGGCTAGGCCTACTATACGCTTATAATGGTCTAGCTCAAACGTATTATAAATTATTTATCCTTTACCAAATCCTAACATGGTGAACTTCAGGCAGTTAAGTGCTTTTAAAGTGACTGTTTTTATGAACCTGTAATAAGTCTGAAGGTTCAATAAACTAAACTTACAATAAAGGACTAAACTAAGACTTCGCACCTACGTGCCAAGTCGTCTCCTCTCTTGAGACGTCTTCTCCCGAGTCCTAGCCGCCTCTCAGCCGTCCGGTTAGGAAGACGGTGCTCCCCTCTTTCACATTATAGGACTCCAGTGTACGACTTCCGCCGTCAAACTGCTTGCCTTCATGGATCAGCCTTTGTTGGTCCTCGGCCACTCCTTCCCGCTGTTTAACCTTGAGCTTGAAGCCCGCCACCGTCTCCCCAGGTGGGACGCTGTATGTGTGAGTCTGGCCCTTCTCCGTTTTCAGGAACACTTGGATGTGCTCCTTGACCAGCACGAAGATATTTGCGCCGGGTGTCACACTCAGAGATGTTAAGTCATCATCGAGAATTATTCTCTGCCCGTCGTTGTCGTATAAAAGCTTCTGACTCTCCGGGGAGAGTCGAAACCTTTGAAAGATGAGGTTCTTCAGCGAGCCCACGGTGGTCCCTGGTGTCACGGTGAGTGGGTAAGACTCCCCGCTAAGAAGAGTGATTTTAATATCCATGACGAATTGCTTCTGGGGAATAAATACAAGCATTTTAGATTAAGTTTTAACTTTTATAAGAATTTAATACGCATAATAAACACTCAAATAGCCTACACTTTAACTGACCTCCGTCTAAAGTCTCTGAAGAGAAGGATGATGGATGTGTACGACTTGGTGATACACTTATGTTCTCCACATCAGCAGTGATGCTGTGGGTTTATAAAGCATCGCCTGAGATTCGATTTCCTAATGTTTGGTCACATTACAATCAGTTTCGTTTCTCCGATTCGGACATTGTAGCCATGAGTCATAGAAAGCTATGGTATGGCTTTGTATTGCCTGTTAATAGTGTTCTTGCAATACCGGAGGAATCTCAAATATCAGAACCGCACTTCTAGGAGCGCATTGCTAAGACCCTATTTAAATTGTTTTGCTTTTAAGGTTGTAATACGCCTGCGAAGGCGAGTTAATTTATCCTATAATGACGTTGCAAATTACGTTTACAATGATAAATAAGTAATTTTAGCTGGTTAGATGGTTAAGTTTACCTATTAGGTTAGAGATGGTTAAGTTTAGGTGTTAGGTTAGAAATGGCTAGTTTAAGCGTAAGGTTAAAGATGGTTAAGTTTAGGCCTAAACTAACCATCTCTAACCTAATACCTTAACTTAATCATCTCTAACCTGATACCAGTATTAGGTTAGAGATAGTTAAGTTTAGGTATTAGGTTAGAGATGGTTAAGTTTAGGTATTAGGTTAGAGATGATTAAGTTTAAGTATTAGGATAGAGATGGTTAAGTTTAGGTATTAGGTTAGAGATGGTTACGGTTAAGGTATAAGTTAGAGATGGTTAAATGCATTCGTTTGTTGTGGCTTTTGCACTTGTGTTGTGGCATTTGCATTTGTGTTGTGGCTTTTAAGTTTGTATTTTCCGTGAATGTGTTTTTCGAATTGCAAAGCGTTTTGAAATGCAGTTCATGTATCGGCCATCGCACTAGGGTCCCAGTACTGAAACTGCAACCTCCGGTATTGCAGGAACATACTTATAGAAAGACAAGCTAGTGTTAGCAATCAGCCCAGTTTCGGTATCCTCCCCTAGTGGCGATTACAATCAATTAACACAGCACGAGTTCAATTGCCGAGAGGTGATTCCCATGTTATGAATAGATTAGGTAGAATTGATGACCTGATGTTTGTCGGCGTGGTGCACCTTTATGGGATGAATCATCTGATGGTACACCCATGTATATTATGACTAAATGAAACTAAACTTATTCATAAACCCAAACAGAAACCTAAAACAACATGACAATGACGTTGATAATGAGGCAACATATTGGGGTATTTTCTGCTTTCTTATTTATTCTACAGCGACTTAGGGGCATACAGGAGAACAACAAAAAGAAACAAGTCATAAGTTTATCACATAAACGTTGACTAAAATAATTTTGTGAAAGAATCCCAAGACGAAAGGGCAGAGTAACTTTCCTTCAGCTACTAACGTAATAACTCTAGTGAATCAATCTGTTACAGCACATATAGGTTTAACAACTGGAAACTTGCACTTCAATGGAATTAGCTGCTGTGAATACCATCTCAGGTGGAAATATATAAATTTATTTCCCCATATTCTAAACAATATTTAAATTGTTCTATATTCACCCCGAACCTGCTTTGACATCCAAATTTCCCTATTTTATCTGACAGTTCTCATCGCCGTCTGGTGGCTATAAAAAGAATTACAAATAACAACCATACGTCTGAAAAAGCAGTGGATTGAATGATGTTTTTTAATAGAAAGAAATGCTGTGTTTAGGGCTATTTAACAGGTGGGGATTGTATAATGGTGTGCGGCAAGAGTCCAACTGAATAACATTTCTTGAAAATTGTCTGTGTAAAACCTTGCATTGTCTAATGCATACAATGCAATACACGTACAAAGGCCAGCTATACATATATGAATAACATGTTCAGCTGATTCACAACTCAGAGTGTTTCAACATGGAAGCTCTCCTCCTGCCTTGTCGGTCGGGACTTGTGGGGACTTGAAACAAATAACATGTTTTGTTTTAGTCAAGTATCAAGTTTATCATACAAGACACAATGCAAGATCATTACTGTTATTTGGTTACCGATGGGAGCTGGTCTTCTCTCAGGGGTTCCCACGTTGGAACCTTTGGTACCTAAATCAGGGACAACGTTAAGTGGTGATACACCGGATATTAAACATTTAACTCCAGCCATTGATTTACCTTTAAATTGTGTTTCTAATGTACCAACCTTGAGCAAGCCAAAAGTTGAATGCTATTTGTATTCAGATGTTTTTTATTAGCAAATTAAAATGACCCACTTTGATATGATTATACATTATACTATAATGTTGTACT